>JANHGC010008161.1:378938-390613 GCA_027560395.1 Boaedon fuliginosus
TGTGCGCACGTCTCCAGAGATAGAACACAGAGCAGCTGTGCTTCCAGAAAAGGTATGAGAGACCACCATGGACTTCAGGCAGGTGGGCAGGCCCACTTCAATGACAGTGCACGCGCTCAGAAGGAAGGCTCTGTGTGCCACTTCCAGCATGCATGCCATAGGTTTGCCATTGCTGCCATACAGTCTTATATCTATAAAAGAGAAGTGTGAGTGTGTGGGTTTGTGGGTATGTCCTCAATAGGCTCTTCCATGCCAGCACCAATCTGGCCCAAACCTGACATACACATACCTTACCCTCTGGCAACAAACACTGTGGGCATCACAAATGGGTTTTTGGGTTCTTTCCCCCTCCAAAAATGGCACCAAAATGGACCTCCCCCCAAATTTCACTGCCAAGCTCTACTGAGGCCTCCAGGCAACTGAAGCTCTGCAACCAATAGAGGCAAGGCATGCAAATCGGGCAAAGAATGCTGGGAATTGTAGGCTGCAGCATTCCCTGTGAACAAAGAGGGAGGAGGAAGGAAGGAAGATAGCAGTCCCATAAAAAATTCCCTGGGCAATGCCGGGTCATCAGCAAGTATACAATATTTCTCCATGGAAAGATTACAATGATATACTGAGAATTTGCCATATGTGCAACTTATTCTAAAGACAATATAAACATGCCTCTTACCATGAAATAATGCCCAGACCTTATTTCACTCATCAAAAATTGTAATTTTATATATTGCAGACTTTTTATTTTATTTTTAATACATTATTAAATAATTACTTATAATTACACTTCCCTGTATAAAACAATTGCATTTCTTTCCATGTCGTTCTTGTTTGGTTTTATCCCAGCCTGTAATACGTATGTATGAGTCTGTAATTCTTTAATAAATGCCATCGTAAATGACATTTTTTTATGAAGTTCAAAAAGCTCTAAAACCTGAGGATGAAAAGCTGCCTCCAATCCAGACTACAAAAAAGAAAAAGTAAAGCATAAGCCCTTGCTAAGGAGTTGCCTTTAAGCTGGGAAAATGCATAACCTTTCAGCTCTTCATTAACTACGCCATCCTATAGTCAAGGAATGCTGGAACTTTCCAGCATGTCTTCAGATCTGTTCATTACTTGAAATGTGAATAGAAAGTTAGCTCAATTGTTCCAAACTCTGCAGCAGTAGTTTATTTTGTGAAGGTGCTATGTATATATATATAAAAAGAGAGTATACATTTCAGCCCCTAAGGATGAGAGAAACGAGTATCTCTAAGCTGCTGTGATTTCCTTTGAACTTCTTTTAAGCACTAGTTTTCAATGCATCATCAGATACAAATCGGTTTAGACTGTTGGAGGCTCATGAGAGGCATCCTTGAAGCTTCTGTTTGGTAGAGATAGGGTGAGCCCAGTTTTGTGTTGCCAAGTTGCCAAAAGATGAAACTGTTGTGATGAAGTACATCAAGGCTTGTTCTGGGTAAATAAAAGCTTCTCATACAGCAACAGCTCTGCAGGTGGAACATTCCTCTCTATTTGATGCTGAAGCTTCCTGGCTCCCTTGTGTCTTTTCAACAAAAAAAAGTCTGTATATCTGAATCCCCCTATTTCTATACTTTTAACCTCTCTAGACCTTTTGCCTTTGCTTTACTTACACTCATTTCTCCCTTTTTGCCCAAACTCACTCTGTCTTGTCTGTCACATCAGCCATAAGTTATTGTTATGACATTCACAGTGCTGGCCTTGGAAGTTTAAGTGGCATAAGTTAGCAGAAAAGATGGCCCAGATAAATAACTAACTGGAAACACAGTTTATTTTCTTCTTCTTAAGTTTTCTGACAGGTTTTGTTTTGTAGAACTGAAAAACTAACAGTACTAACTAGGTACCACAGCAAGTAAAACCTGTCGCAGAATCAGTACATTTAAAGTTCCAGTTCTGACCTGATATGCCACATGAAACCTCAAAGCAAATTCACCAGACATTAATTATGCTTGATCAAATTTATATAGTTTGAGCTAGACCTTTCAGTGCTACCTCTTGACATACATATACCCAGAAGCAAATTATACAGCTAATAACTAGTGAGGAAATTGTGGCCAAAACAAAAAAGCAATTTATTTTAAAATGTATAGCATTCATTTATTGACCCTTACTGCGGGAGCTTGATATAACAACAGCATAACTTTACATAACTTAAACTGGAATGTGTGCCACTGCTGAAACTATATAACTATGGAAGAGGTAAAGGAAGGGAATAGGTCAGATTTTTTAAAAAGTTTAATTATTGGGAATAGACTAGGGGTGTCAAACTTGTGGCATCATGTGATGTATCAGGACTTTCCCTCCCTACACTAAACCGGGCGAGGGCATGACCCATGGGCCACAAGTCTGACAGCCCTGGAATAGAGCAAAACTCATTCTCTGAAATGAGATAGTATGATGGTGGTAGAATGGGAAAATCAGAGAAACACATGGAGGTGAATAAGGCATAAACATCACCCTTGCAGCTTATTCCCTTCACTTTATCCCCTTTGTTGGATACTTCTAGTTTCTTGGGGGTTAAGGAAAGGTTTTTCATATTCTCAAAGACGCTTTTTTATTACAGTATTTTTAGCATCAATAAATAGAACCAATAAATAGAAACGAGGGCTAAGAATTGGCCTATAGATGGGATTATAACCTTTGTAACAGGTGTGTGCCTTAGAGCATATAAATAAATGCAAATTTAGTTGTAATAATAAATGAGGGACGTCTGAAACTTAATTAAGTAATTTCATCTTACACATTGGATTTTGTCCTTTCAGAAGATGCATTAACAATTTGCCACTCTCATGCATGAAGGGTTCCATTGTGAGGCCAAAGAGGGTTTTGGCACTTGTCTTTCTTTCAAAATGCCCGACATTATTTTTCAGAGCTGGCCTGGCTCAAGAAAAGCAGCAGCCCACGGAAAGTTTGCACAACTCTGAAATATTCACCTGTGGGAGAAGAGGATTACTTCCAAATTCAGGTGTTATTTCAGGCAGTTTTATTCCCTGTTTTATTTTTGTAAGCGCACAATAGCTCACACACAAACTCCTCCCGCATCTGATAGGTGAACCTGTATGTGTTGCCTATTTTCATTTATTGTCCTGGAAAGTAGATGGATACATACATTCATGTAGCCATCTTTGAGTTGAGGAAACTGGAAATAATCCTCCTTACATTTGTGATTTAGCTCGGTTTGGGGTTCTGATGACACACTTAGCTATAAAGGGGGTGATATATAGTGAACTAAATCATGACTCAAAGTGTGGATTGAATGTAGTCACATTTTCTGGCCAATATATCTTAGACAAAATATGAAATTGTATGCATGTTTACATGAAAATAAGTCCAGGTAGATCTCAGTAATTCTACAATTTTTTTTAAAAAATAACAACCTGATGAAGTCTAGTAGTAGAGGTAAATTTTATTTTGTTTTCTAATACATGGGGTAGTATTTCACCTGGCTAATATATGCCTTTAAATTCCACCTTTTAGTTGAATATGGACATTTTATTATTACTATTATAACTTTTATTATAACTATGGCAACTTTATGACCTGTGAACCAACTCTCAGAATTCCTGAGTATGACTGACTCAGGAATTCTGGGAATTGAAGTCCCCAGTTTGTATAATTCCCATGGTTACCCACCGCTTCACCCAGAGCTAGATTTATAAAGAGGTAGGGCATTTGCTAGCAGAGTGAGAAGGGGAGCAAACCATGAAATATGTGCAAATGCAAACAACACATAAGTCATGCAAATGCCATAAATTATGTACTTGCATCGGACATTGGAATGCAAATTTGTGATGACTACATTTGCATAATATAACTGGTCATGTGTGTCCATTTTGGTATCATGATTGTGCACGTCAGTGTAAAGACGCCTTTACTCCTGCATCCAAAGGGAAGCAAGGTACTAAAAGACTTGGTGAAGACCTTCATTCAACTACCGTTGTTGGAATTTTTGAAAGTAGCAATGATTATTAAAGTAGTAAAAACTTTTTTTTATTGTATATGTACTTTTCCTAACTCAATATTCCAAGAAGGTCCAAGACTTTTGTGGGAAGGCCCTCCATAGCTTATTTCCCAAGACCTACGAATCTCTTTGGAAATATGCTATTATTAATGGTATGCATGAAATTTATTCCTGGGCATTGTAAGTCCCCTTTTGCATTCCCCAGTGTTCAGTAAACTGAAAGCAAAGTAAAAAACATTTTTGTTCATATTACCCTCAATAAATGGCTTTAACCACAAAACAAATCTCGCAATTCACCTCTTCAGTCCCAGTGGTTACAGGACAAATCCACTAGATTTAGCAATAAGCCTTAAATACACCTGCACCAAGAGGTGTACAAAAAGTTAGGGTTCTCTTATTCTTTACCTTTACAGGAGCTTCTTGTTGCTATGGTTTTAAAGATTTAATTGAAATCAATTTTGTTTTTACTCACTCTGTATGGTTAGTGCATTTGTTTCTAGTCATGCTATTTACAATATGTTCATAGCTTTCCAGAGAAATTTTGATGGAGGGAAAGATGCTAAACAAATAGAAGGACAAGGTGACATGTACGTGTTTTTTTTTTAAATAAAAACCTCTGTAAGCGCAATGAAGTCCTATGACTTTACTGTCAGAAAGGATGATCTTTAATAAAATCTTGCTAAATATAGAGAAATTGGAAAATATACAGGAAAAAAAATAATTGTATTAGAGATAGAAGCACTTTTCAAATGAAAATGGACTGGGATGTTAATGGAAGAAATGAGAATGTAATAAAATTATAAAGAGTATAAAGAATATAGCCAAAAGAAGTTGATTCTGTCTTTCCACTTTCTATCTCTCTTGTATGGTTACTTAGAGGAATAGGATAAAAATGTGGCAAATCAAAGTGGACAAAAGCAATTTGTTTTCATGTAATGGTTTATTGTAGGATTCATAGATTTGAAATATAGAGATGCTATTTAGGGTAGGATTAGTTGCTAACAATAACCAGCAGCCTCATAAATGAGAAGGAAGGTGGGAAGGTGGCAGTCATGGCATCATGATGGAAGACCCACCCCTTTCTAGTGCATTGGTGCCTCCATCTTGTTTATTTTGGCCCTCCTTGTAGATATCATTGAGAATAGCTCTTGCAAACATTATCAAAATATGTTCCACATTGTCAATATCTAGCAGTGATGAAGTTATATCATGTCCATTTCACTCAAACAACTAAATTCTTACCCTCTTTCCACCCAAAGAAAGTCCTTTCTCAAATGTTGCCCTTGAAAGCCCACATTTGCATGATGTAATTATGCTATTGCCAACCCAGTATAGTATTTCATACCCCCACAGCCACATCCAAATTGTTAAGTTTATACCTTCTAGTCATGAAAAGTTGTCGGTCATATTCTCTAATACTCTCTTATATAGCATTGCCCTGCCCCAAAATTATGCGTCTATTGCTCCCATAATTTACAGACAGCATAGTCAATGATGAATATTATGAAAATTATAATTGGAAGCCAGAACCATTTGCAATTATTTTTTTAGCAAAATTGTACCCTTGCATACTTTCCACAGAATTGGGTGAAAGAGCATTTACACATTGCTTCCTCCAAACGTTGACTGCCAACACTGGATTTTAAGTGGAATGATATATTTCCTAGTGCTTGAGGCTATTACTAAACATATGCCATCGAGGTGATGTCCTGGTGCCTGGAGGCTATGAGGATCTGGATGGGGACCAATAGGCTCAGACTCAACCCTGACAAGACTGAGTGGCTTTGGATGTTGCAGTGGATTGTCTATTTTTAATGCTGGGGGTGGGGTTGCTCCCCTCAGAAAGTGCACACAACCGGGGAATTCTCTTGGATCCACAGCTGCAATTAGACCATCATTTGATGGCTGTGGCCAAGGGAGCTTACACATAGGTTCACCTGTTGTATCAGTTGTGCCCCTTCTTGGACCAGGAGGCTCTTCTTAGAGTCACTCATGCCCTGCTCACCTCACAATTAGATTACTGTAATGCACTCTATATGGGGCTGCCCTTGAAGAGCACTCGGAAACTTCAATTGGTCCAGAATGCAGCTGCACTAGTGATAAAGGGTGTACCTCGGGGCACGCATATAACACCTATCCTCTGCGAGCTGCACTGACTCCCAATAGTTTTCCAGGTGCAATTTAAGGTGCTAGTGACAACTTTTAAAGCCCTTCATGGCTTAGGAGTGGGGTACTTCGAGACCACCTTCTGCCACCTCATGCCTCCCAGCTCCCAGTTAGATACAACAGAGTCGGCCTGTTACAGGTCCCGTCAGCTAAACAATGTTGGCTGGCGGGTCCCCGGCCTTCTCTGTGGCAGCGCCAACCCTGTGGAACCAGCTCCCGGCTGAGATCCGAACCATCCCTAGTCTGTGGGGCCTTCTTAGAGCCACAAAGACCTGGCACTGTCAGCACGCATGGAATTGATGACCCCCTAGATGAATGGATACTTGCCTGATGTGTGATTGGAAATTTATTGATTTTATTGTTGTATTGATTGTTTTTTAAAATATATTTTGTTGCAATTGTTTTAATTATGTTGTAAGCTGCCTCGAGTTCCCCTTGATTGGGGAAGAGAGGCAGGGTATAAATCAATCAATCAATCAAATAAATAAATAAATAAATAAATAGTCTTTGTTCCTTGTCTTTTGCCAGTGGTGGTCTAGGCATCTCTAAGTTGTTGTAAGTTCCCTCAACTCTTCCATGGGAACCATGAGCAGGGAGAAACCATTTCCACAGCCTCATTGCAAACAGCTCACAGAGTACTAGTTGAGGAACCCTACCCTAAAAATTTGAGGTAAATGTTTGAATTTGTCCTTGAAGTACCATGTTTTCCCGAAAATAAGATCCGGTCTAATTTTCTTTTGGGCCCTGAAATAAGCATTCGGGGTTATTTTGGGGGAGGTCTTATCTTTTTCATGTGCAGGAGGCAGCAAGCATGGAGGCCAATGGGAGTGGGAGTGCTGCTACTGCCGGCTCTGCCCTCTCTCCCACCCATGGGACAAGACCCAAGCTCCAGTGGTTCCTGCAGCTGCAGCACCTCCCACTCCCCACCCTAGCTTGATTTTTCACACCTGCGTAGAGCCAGATGGTGGGCGGGGCTTAATTAGGCCTTTTTTTGGGTAGGGCTTATATTAGGTGCAGGCGTGAAAATCGGACTAGGTCTTGTTTTTGGGGTAGGTTGTATTTCGGGGAACCATGGTATTAAATCTTTAAGGGAGTTTTTCTTGAAATCTTACACACAACTCTACTCTTTCCAATCAATTACTATATTTTATAAACTAATAGAATACAAAGATATTCCCTTATAATGCTTCTATGTATTTAATTACACATGTGAAAAGGATTTGCCAGATATTATATGTTCGAAAAAGTTCCAACAGGGAAAAGGCAAAAATAGTATATAAAACAGTCCTGGGAAACAGACGGAAAGCAAACAAGCACAGAAAAACAAAACAAAATAAAAAGATTTAAAAAACTTCAAAATGATGTAGCAGTTACAATAACCATTACAACAAGCTTCTCCCAGATAACAGTACTATAAGTCCAAAGCAAGTGTTGTACCCCAATAAGAGGCTCCAAGGAAGTATAACATTTTTTATGTAACAGCATTATGAAATTGAATTTGTCAGGACTATCTTCCTGAAAATCAGAACTAAAAGGTCAGTCTTCACCCTGGAGAAAAGGGGAACTTCGCTGATTTGCAGCTTTAGCATTCCCAGAGCTAAGAGGGAATTTTGAATCTGATTCTGAATAAATTACTTGCACCATTTTTTTGCAAGTACAGCTCCATCTATTAGGCAAAGAGAATTTTCTCACATGATTTCCTGAGCTTTATTCCCTCACGCTCATGAGTAACTCAAGTAATTCAGATTCCTCATTAAGCTACGAAATCGGTATCACAGATCTACAATTTTCTGCAAAATGATAATTGTGCAACATATGCAATCATGTGGTTGGAACACAACTATCTCTTGGCAATTCCAGCAAGGAAGATTCAGCAGAGTAAGAATTATTATCTTCTTCAAGTCAAGTATTGGTGATTTCAAGAGCACACCCATATTTTTTTTCAAGTAGTTTAGAGATGGGATTGTATTGGCTCCTTCTAAAATGTCATGGAAAAAATATATATGATAGCTGAGTGTAGACACTGACTAGATGCTACACAATCAATCTCCTAGGATATTTTTAAAATTGTTCAATATATGTTATACCCCCAGTTATCTCCACAAGGTTCTCACGCAAGTAGTAATCAAATCTGACTCCACTTAGCTTCCCAATTCAGATAGTCAGAAAATGCTGCCACCTGCTGAGACAGGTCTTAGCAGATCAACTTTTATTAGAGAAAGGAAATGTGAGCTGATGGCCGGATTCATGCATTGTGCCAATTCATGCATTTAGCTGATTTTAGCAGTGTATTTTGAATGAGAACCCACACACTGGCATTAAATTATAGTTTATAATTATCATGCTGTGCTGGCTCTGCCAATAAGGCTTATTTAATAAACCAGATTAAACAAATGAAAGTTGAATGCAATGTACATACAAAGTCATTGGACTTCACATGTAGCAAGATGCCTGATTCAAGATAAAGGGTAAATATGGTCCAAAGAGAAGAATCATAATGCAAAAGGGTTGTTCTGCATACTTCTTCAGGATTAAGGTCAAGATTAAAATGGAAAGATCAGATATTCCACTGGAATTGTAGGGAGCAGTACATTACAAGTAATCCTTATTTAATAACAACTGGGCCTGTGATTTCGATCAGAAGTCATTGCAATCATTAAATGAGTCACCATGTGTCTTGACTTGATTTCAAAACCATTTTTAGAATGGTCATATAATAAATCATCATGGTCATTAAACAAATCATGTGTTCATTAAATGAATCACATGTTGTTAAGCAAATCAATTTCCTGAATGGGCCTTTTTTGCCAGAAACATGTAACTCACAAATTGTAGTCATGTGACTGTAAGATGCTACAACCAGTCATAAATAGAAGCCATCTGTCAAGTGCCTAAAATGCAATCATATGATCACGGGGTGTTTGTGTGCAGGAATCGTAACTCTGAAGCTAAATTGTAAGCAACTTTTCTAGTGCTGTCATAACTTCAAAGATTATTAAAGTTAGGGTTATTAAAGTTATAAACTTAATGGTAGTTAAACATCTATTTTCCCAAGCAACCATATTTTCCCAAGCAACCAAAGGCCAGACAAGGAACAATGGATGGAAACTGATTAAGGAGAGATTCAACCTAGAAATGAGAAATTTTCTGACAATGAGAACAATCAATCCGTGGAACAGCTTGCCTTCAGAAATTGTGGGTATTTTATCACTAGAAGCTTTCAAAGAAGAGACTGAACAGCCATTTGTCAGAAATAGTATAGGTCTCCTGCTTGAGCAGGGGGTTGGAGTAAATGACCTTACAGGTTACTTCCAACTCTTGTTATTCTGTATTCTGTAAACAACTGATAGTTAAGAGGGCTAGCAAGTAGAAAACTCAGCAAGTTACAGAATGATAAAACACAAGCAGCAATTTCCCAAATCTTTCCCTTCGATACAACTTAAGGTGAGCCTTAATTCCTTTAGAGAGAAGGAAACGAAAGGATTCTATATGTTGGGGAAACCTCAAAATCTGCAAAAATAAAAAGTGCAACTCTTCATCCATACACACAAAGGAAATGAACAACCAAAGAAAAAAGACTCCACTGCAAAGAAACAAAAGGGGGTAATTCCTGTACACAATTTTCTTGTATACACTGTAGTGACTGAAACCAATTACCTTATGTGTTTAAGGAAGAATGAAGGAGTCAGCAGATAGATAAAAGAGTATTCTTGTGACTGTGGCTTTTATTCATTTCACTATTAACTGCAAGAGCAATAAATGTTCAGATGATTTTCTTACTCTTATAATGCTTTGTGTTGCTCAAATTCAGGCCATTCACCCATGGGAATTTCTTTGCTTCCATTTCATTTATAAAATTTATATTTGTCATCCATCAGGAGCTTGGGGAGGGAGAGAACAGTTTCCTTTTATCCTAACAAATACTGTGAAATAGTTGGCCTCAGAGAACAATCAGCCAAATCTCTTAATGATTTTCCATGATTGAGTATAGACTTGGATCTGGACATTCCTACTCCTAATTCAACATTTCACACCCAACTTTAATTGTTAACTAGCAGTGTTTGAAACAGCCTGATCGTTGTGCAGCTTGAGTGGTTTCTATTAAGAAAATGTATGGGTGCATAAATATCCTTTTCTGTGCCTTAAAGGAGGTATAAAAACTACAGCAGTGGGGGCAAGGCAACACTAAAAGTCTCAACGTGATAAATACATATCCACCATCTGATTAAAAAAGAAAGAAATTAATAAATTAAAAAACAAAACAAAATAAACCCAATGGATCACTAGGTCTTTTTCTGCTATCTGTCTTTCTATGTGACAGTAGTCAACTCTACATGGCATGGCTAAAAAGCAATCGGCAAAGTCACCAGTAGAGTTAAAGTATTCCCACTATCATAGCTTATCTTGGGAAGTTACAAGAAGCAGAGATTACTTGGCAGCTACTGGACCTAACTCCCTTTTGTCCCTGTATCTCTAGGAAGAAGACTCAGTTTATAATTCAGGGATATCATTGCATTGAAATTATAGAATTCTTTGTCATCCCCATATTCCATTCTCATAGTTTCCAAAAGAAACATCGTAGAGAGAATATTACATTGCCACATAATGAAAGCACATCTATGTACAAAAGGATTATTCACAAGCTTAAAGCTTCAAAAGCAGCTTCTTGGCAAGCATAATAATGGGCAAAACATAGAATAAATGAATAAATAAATAAATGCATGCCACAGATGCATCTTTACTAACTCTGACTCACGGCCCTGAAATGATCCACAGGGATGGGCAGGTGGAGACACCCCAAATACTGTCTTGGGCCATAATACCCCCAAATTTTCAGCCAGAAAGAGGCCTCCTTTATTCCAAACAGGGGGCCTTGGTGCAAGGTGGACTACAATTCCCATCAGCCTCGCTCATCTCACCATTCAGGTTAGCAGGCAATGGGAATTGTAGGTTAATTCATTCGGCGAGTCGAGAAAAGAGAAGTACCGACGGAGCACGGCGGCTTCCCGCACGTCAAAAAGCTGCTGCGCCGTGGCTGCGCTATCCAAGCCCCGCGTGTCTCCCTTGAGGGATTCCTCCCGTCGCCTTCCAGCAGCTCAGGGCGTCTCCTTTACCCGCAGCCCCAGCGGCTCTTTCCCTCCTTCGGGGAAGCCCGAGGAAGCCCATCGTCTCACCTTGTACTTATCGAAGCCGGCGAGCTGCTCGGCGCTCACGTAGTCATAACCGGCCATGGTTAGCAGCGACATCCGACGGATCCGCTATGCAGAAAAGGGGCCCAGTCCGTCTCGCCTACCTTTCCCACGCGAGGCTACACAGGGAGCAGCAGCGCCGCCCGCATAGACACACACTGTACGCTCGTCCCGCCCGGCTTCGAGAATAACAGGGGAAGAGGAGGAACTGATCCCTCACCCCCCCACCCCGCTCCAACCCCTCGCCGGTTTCCGTACTTCGCTGCTCCTCCTCCCGCGTGGCCGCTCCAGATCAGCCCATCCGTGACGTCACCGAATGCCTCTTTTCCCCCACCCCCTCTCCC
>JANHGC010008163.1:0-10491 GCA_027560395.1 Boaedon fuliginosus
CTATTTTCTATTCTATTCTATTCTATTCTATTCTATTCTATTCTATTCTATTCTATTCTATTCTATTCTATTCTATTATCATCATCATATTTTACTTCTATGGTGCTACAGAATTCTCACCTAATCTCTTATGGAAGGAGTGGCAGTCAAAAGAGGAATCAGCCCACAATCCCTATGTAGCCACAAACGGACAAAGTCCAACCCCCGTGAATTCTTTGAACCCTTATCTAAAGCCAAAATAGAGCCAACCATTAGTTGACTAGATCCCCGTGCATAGGAAAGGGCAATCAGCACTAGCATTAGATCCTCCCATGCTGGGTACCATATCAAGCAGCAAGGGATCTCCAATATTTTCGGTTTGGGGTGAGCATCTTCCCATGTTCTTCGTTAGTAACATAGTGAAAAGAGCGAATCTTTAGGATACAATGAAGATTCGCTATTTTGACCATGGTAGTAATGAAGGAGCACTCCAGAAGAGTTTTTCTCCTGCAAATTACATAGAAAGAGCAATAAATCAGTTTAATTGGAACTTAACATGTGGCTTTGGTCTTTTGCGCCTGACATCCTCTTCCCATTACAAACAAATTGTGGGAATGTTCCTGCGCCTCGGAATCAGAGCGCGGAAGACTCCCTTGGCTTGTGCAAGGAACTTAAAAGAAAAAAGGAGGAACATAAACACTGCAACAATCCAGTTCCCTATATTGCACGATCTTTAAAATAGTAAATTATCCTGGATCTAAGTGACAGCAATATGTGCTTGTGATTGAACCAACTGCTGTGCCAGCAAAGCTTAATGTGAGGTTTAGATGACTTTAATAGCTTTCGTAAATAAGGTTGGTTTTGCCTGGGGTTTCTTGGTTTTCGGTTGTGTTTTTGGAACCGAAAGGAGGCAGAAGAGGAACTAACACCCTACTCTTCCTATGCTTTATTTCAGAGCATGCAAGCATGTTATTATTATACAGTGGTGTAATACAAGGTAGGGTAGGATAACTTTTACTGTCACTTTTTTCTGTGAACACACTGGGACACATTAAAAAAGTTAAATTCCAGTGCCCGCTCTCAAAAGAAAATAAACATATACCCATACACATACATGGACACCCATATGACTTGTGCGATGGTTGTCGCTGGGGGAGAGAGTGGGGGCGGGCTATTATTTTTATTATTATTTTCTTTTACTATTTTTATTTTTTATATATGAAGTTTTTTATATCCATGTAAGCCCCCTTGAGTCTCCATGTGCGATTAGGCGGCAATATAAATTTTCTACAATAAATAAATATGCATATGCTATATAAGTATAATTATAATGTACATATAAGTCTAAATATATTTATATATTATAAAATAAATAAACGTATATATTATAAAATAAATGATGTAGGGTCTTCTGCTTGGTCAGCGGCTATAGTTATTATACATATAATTATAACTAAACTATAAATACAAATACAAATATATACATACATGTATATCTATACACACATACATATATATATACCCATGTTTCTCCGACAATAAGATCGAATCTTATGTTCTTTTAGACTTGAAGATAAGTCCTTGGGCTTATTTTTGAGGAGGGTCTTCTTTTTTTTGAGGGAGGAGAAGAACGCACCGTCGAACTCAGAAGCCAGGGATCCTGCAGGCATCCCAGGCACATAAAGGCCACAAAAATTCCCGGGCTTATTTTTTGGGTAGGGGTAATGTTAGGCCCACCCCAAAAAAATTAGGGTCGGGCTTATTATTAGGGTGGATCATGTTTTCTGAGAAACAGGGTATCTAACATGATAGCATCTTTACAACAAAATGTCCCCAAATTTTCTTCCCCCTTTTTTTTTGCTTCTTGTCTAAATTTTAAATGTTTACAGCAATGGAGTTATTCTAACATAAAATCAACATGTTTCTCTTTGATAGTTTACAAAACTGCAAGAAAGGGACGACTGCAAGTAAGCTATTATCTCCCAGGTAATTATTAAGAATTATTGTTCTTTTCTCCATGTGTCAAGGGAATTCTAATAAACAAGAGACAACTATGAACCCAGGTTAAAAAAAATCATATTACATTCATATCAGCTTAGAAACACAGAATTAAAAGTAGAGAGAATAAGAAATATGCATATTTAATCTGATATTTTATTTTAGATACTATTCACGAGAGGTTGATTGGTTATGATTCAGCTCATCAGTGGAATAGTCTCATTCAAGTTATACTTTGATTTGTACAATGACTATATTATACATTGAATTGCTTCTATTCAGAGCACTGGTTTTATTCCTTTTTTCTGAGACAATATGTATTTCTTCTGTCTGCAAACTCAGAAGTCCTCTTCCAATTGTTCACAAGTATTATCAGTCTGGGGACTTAATCATTGCTGCAATTATTTATCAAGTATTCTTTCTTTCAAATGAGACCACCTTTCAAAGTGTTCCCTCTTGTAATGTGCTTGATCAGTACCTGTAAGTATCCTCACCCACATTCTCAGACTCATCCCAAGGGCCACTTAAATGCTATATTCTTTTATTTTGTCTTTCTTTTGTCTTTCTTTTGTCTTTCTTTTTTCTCTCTCTCTCTTTCTCCCTCTCCCTCTCTGTCTCAATCCTTCCTCAAATGTAAAATGGTTACTATATTGCTAGTTCCATTTGCCCTTAGCCAGGCTGAAATTCTACACGCCAGAGAAACTTAGTCTTTCCTAATACTGCTTTCTCAAATGAAGCGAGTAATATTGCTTTTAATCACAACATTATATGGGTCATTTTTTTCCTCAGGAATGTTCACATTCCTCTGCTCCTTGAGGGGAAAAAACATGACTACTTTAGGCTATGGGGATGCCATGGAAAATAGACTACATGTATACTTGAACTCTCTAAAGATTTTCCCTTGGATCCAACCAATGAATGAAAAGTGATGGGACAATGGAAGTGGATGGCCATTTTTACAGAATACAAAACCCAAATGAAAAGTTAATTCTAGAATGTTATGTCCATAACATGTACAGATATGAATCCTCTCCCTTACTACTCACTCTGAATTGGTATGTTATTGCAAGCATCCAAATTAATCCTGGAAGAGACATCTCACCATTATTTTGACAGTTTTCTAGAAGACACATCTTAAAGAGAGAATAAAACAGGCTACAAATGTTGTCAAAGCTGAATATTGGTTTACCCCATGTCATAAAATCTAGGGCTGTTGTTTGTTAAAGACCACATTCCAAGTGTCCCAAAGGTGCTTTTTCAAAAGGCAACTGGATTTTCTGGTTTTTCCTTGACAACATTTTGCTTCTCATCCAAGAAGATTCTTCAACTCAATTCAGAGCTGAAGAAGCTTCTTGGATGAGAAGTGAAACATCTTCAAAGAAAAACCAGAAAGTCCATTTGTCTCTTGAAAAAGCACCTTTGGGATAACCATGACCTGGATGACTGAGAATCTCCATCGACATTTCAAGTGTCAAGAGCAAATAATGAGCATTACATATTGTGTGAATAAGAATATGTATAATAGGCAAAACATTGCAACTGTCTGATTCTGAGCTGGAAATATACTGACATAGTTTATGACTCTCACTGAAGGTTCATCACTCATAATTACCAACACACTTTGGCTCTGGCATTTGCTGTAAAGGAGATCAATGAACATTCTTCAATCTTACCCAATGTTACTCTTGGTTTCCACATTGCTACTGACTATCTTGAGGAAATTACAACTTATCATTTAGCAATGGAATTTCTATCTACAAAAGATAAATTTACCCCCAACTACAAGTGTAATGACCAGACCAATACGGTAGCTGTTATTGGAGGACCACGTACTAAAACCTGTCTTAATATGGCAATCACTCTGTGCAACTACAAATTTCCTCAGGTGAGAACAGAAATGGAGCAAGATTGGAAGGTCCAGTAGCTATTTATCATTTTCAGATATTGAGTCCTCATTGTAGTATTTTCCCAGAAATATACCAAGGAACCAAGCAAGAATTAACGAATTCATGATATTTAATGGAAATGAGACCCATTATTGTTTTTAACATAGTATGAAACTTCCTGATGCCAACTTGTTAAAGTAAGTAAGTAAGACTCTTATGCTCTTTAGTAGTAGTGCTTTATTGTCATTGCACCTCATACAACAAAATAAAATGCCACCTTCAGTGTGCATTATACATAAGAAAACTGTAAAAAATAATAATAAAAAAACACATCCTTCACATTCTATGCAATTGAATTGAAAACTCCTGATATTGCATTAACATTGCACTATACAGTAGAATTCAATATAGTTACTGCTCTGTGATAGAAGGGGTTTTTCAGCCTATTTGTCCTTCGTTTTTATTGTCCTGTACTGTCTGCCAGATGATAATAGTTCAAAAAAGGGTGCCCAGAATGAGATGGATCTTTAAGAATGTTTTGAACTTTCTTAAGGCAGCGGGAGCTCTTCCAATGATCCTCAGGGCAATGATGCTAACCCTCTGGAGCACTGTCCTATCTGCCACTGTACAATTGGCAAACCATACATTTTCTATGGAAACCAGTAGATTGGCTTACACTAAAGTGTGGGGACTGCCTTAAAAAATTAAGCAAGGGTTCCAATGAACAAAAATACATATTGCATACTTTCTCTTGGAAAAATGCCCTTTTGCTGTATTGTTTTCTTCTACTTAGATCACATATGGATCTGCTCCACTGATGAACAAGAAAACAGAAGGACATTTCATCAAATGGATGTTCCCAGATGAGATGCACCAATTTAAAGGAATACTACACTTACTGTTGCACTTTGGATGGACCTGGCTTGGGTTGATTTCTCTGTATGAGGAGGATAAAGAGAGATTCATTCGAAAGAGGCTTTCTATGTTTTCAGAGAGGGGAATATGCTTTGACTTTATACAAAATATCCCCCAAGTAATGTATGGTAATGAAGCTGCTGAGATGGTGGAGGAGGCAGATAAATTATACAAAATCATAATGGGAAGTACAGCCATTGCAGTGATCTTAAATGCTGAAATTACAGGTGTGGTGACTTTGAGAGTTATTATCTATGGTTTAGATTCTGATGATATTCCAAAAGAGAGAAAGGCAAAAGTTTGGATCATGACTGCCCAGATGGAGTTCACCTCCATTCTTATGCAAAGAAAGTTGCCTCTTGATTTTCTCCATGGTGCACTTTCCTTTGCAATTCACTCAAAGGAACTGATAGGGTTCCAGCAGGTTATGCAGAAGCGAAATCCAATTGTAGAAAATGAAGATGGCTTTATTAGGGATTTCTGGAAAGATGCATTTGAATGCTCATTCTCCAGTGATATTAAAGATGGGAATGCTAACAGGATCTGCACTGGAGAAGAGAAGCTGGAGGCTCTTTCTCAATCTGTGTTTGAAATGAGCATGACTGGCCACAGCTACAGCATCTATAATGCAGTGTATGCTGTGGCACATGCTTTGACAGCCATGTATGCCTCCAAAAATGGTAGAATAATTGATGAGAACAGATGGAATCTTTTCTTTCAATCCCCATGGCAGGTAATGTTAGCTAATACGACATTCAGAAATATCATCAGATCATGTAAACTGTACTGAATTTTTCATTTGATAAGACCAAATTTATCTGTTGGGTTTCTAACTTTCTCAATGATTTGTTGGAATTCTCATTTTAAAAATGCTCAATTATCAAACCTTAGAGATACAATACAATGCATAGGACAAAGAACATAATTTTATTCCAATTCTAAATAGTATAAGACTGGTGCAAAATTTAATCGCTTTTACTTTTCACTGAGCATAGGCCAAATTGAAATGAAAAAAACAGAATTACTCATACCCTTCTTAGAATCCTGCTAACTTTCTGGTTTCTTCTTCTTTTAGATCCATAATTTTTTGCAGAAAATCTCCTTTAATAACAGTGCTGGGGAAGAGATTTCTTTTGGCCCCAGTGGGGAATTAGTAACTGGATTTGATATTCTAAATTGGGTCATATTCCCAAACAAGTCCTTTCTGAGAGTCCAGATTGGAAAGATTGACCCCGTGGCTCCCCTAGAAAAGTTTCTCACCATTTCTGCCAAGGATGCTGTTTGGCCCATCCTACTTAACCAGGTGTGTCACATTTTCCACTTTGAGGGAAATCATTTATCCACTGCCCTCTATCATTAAATTGTTTAAATACAACAACAATTACTTGGGTTAAATTTTTAGAAGTCACAATTAGAAGAAATAGCCTAAAGAATCTGTTTTTTAAATATATTTAAAATATACTGAATATATATCAAAATTGGTTGTACTGAAATATATGATTAAAAAATGAAGAGTTTATGCTATAGAACAGGGGTGTCAAGCTCACATCTTCATGGCAACATCATGTAATATTTTCTCCCTTTGTTATGATATGACCAGTGTGTGACACATCAGGCCCATGGGCTGGGAGTTTGACAGCCCTGCTATAGATTCTGTACCTCTATATCATATCTCCATCAAAAAAGTAGCATCATTCAAAACATAATTGCACAATATCTATAAGATAAATTAAAGTGATGAAGGAAGGCATTCTTTTTCTAAAAGTGTAACTAATATATGAATGAAGGGATATGACACAATAAACATCTTTCTTACTTGTTTATAAAAAAAGAATTGTAAAGCTGATTTAGAAACATTATAAATCAGTTCAGTCTAATAATTTCAGAGAACCCCCTCCCAAATAATAATAATGATTTAATTTGTAGAATAAAGATAACCATTTTAATCTTTAGTGGGTATATCTCAAAGTAAACCACTTTTGGAAATTAGTGTGAGTAAACATGTAGGATTCTTGGCAAATAGATGATCAAATTCCATTTGTTTTCAAATTGCTCCAATTTTCAGAGAATTAAGTCAAGAAGGCTTCTCAAAACTACATTATTAATAAAATTGAATATAGCTCAATTTTGAAAATCAGATTTTTATTCTATGAAATATACACAGTAGTTTTAATAAAAGATGGTGCAGGGCATCAATGAAAAAGTTAACCAAGTTTTGAAAGAGATATAGTAAATGTAGAACCCCAAGTTTAAAAATGGATCTCAATGAAAGTGTGTTCCAAGAGGTCCAGATCTGAAAACTCTCCCATACCAGCATTTGGTTCTGATTTCCTCAGAAGACATGTTTAGAATGCTATTCCTGGGAATAGTTTATTAGTGCAATAGCTATGAAAGAAGGTGCAACTAAAGGTTAAAAAGAAGTTTTGAATTAGATATGAAGATCTTGGGTATGTTTAACTGATGAAAAGCACAATCCTGAAATATAAATTCTTCAGTTGAAAGACATCTCATTTTGTTGATGAACAGACATTGCCTCTTTCTCTGTGTAATGAGAAGTGTCCTCTTGGCTACAGCAAGATAAAAGTGGAAGGGAAATTATCTTGCTGCTATGACTGTCGACAATGTCCAGAAGGAAAGATAGCTGACCAAATGGGTAAGCAAAGGAATACATTGTATATGTCAATGATTTAATAAATAAGAATGGGAGCTAAGTTATTAATAAATATTATTGTGACTCAAAATCTTGAGGTTCACATCGTATTGTACTATTCAGCAATGAAATATTTGAACTGAATTTTCATAACTAAGCAAAATATTTTGTGATAATACTAATCACTTCACTCTAACTATCAGGTTCACTTTTCCAGATTTGAATTGTTCCCTTTTATTTTTCCTTGAATATATTCTAAATATTTCCCAGGAAACTAAAGTTTCTCATTAGAATATCCAAAATGCTTCCTTTGTACTTCCATTTTTTGGAAGGAAATGTAATAGTTTACTGTAATAGCATTTTTACCACCATCTCACTAAACATATATGACTAATGTACCTAAGATTCCATGGTAGCACACTGTAAGTTGAGCTGTGGTGGTGCAGTGGTTAGAATGCACTACTGCAAACTACTTCTGCTGACTGCTGGCTGTAGTTCAGCAGTTTGATCCTGACTGGCTCAAGGTTAATTCAACCTTCTATCCTTCTGTGGTGGGTAAAATGAGGAACCCGATTGTTGGTAACAATATGCTGACTCTGTAAACTGCTTAGAGCAGGCTCTAAAGGACTGTGAAGTGATATATAAGTCAAAGTGCTATTGCTGTTATGAATTATTTTAAGAAAAAGCAATAAGAACCCCCAACGTAACTTTTTCTTTTGATCTGGTGCATTGTTGATGATTGATGTTGAAAATACATTTCTGTGAATGATTTTCTTTTTTGTTTTTGTTTTCCCACAGACTTAGATGATTGTTTTCCATGTGCAGAAGATCATTATCCAAACCAAGATCAGGATAGTTGTCTTCAAAAAACTATAACTTACTTGACTTATCAAGAGCTTTTGGGGATTTCTTTGCTGGTCACAGCAGTCTTCTTGTCATTCATCTCAGTTTTAGTACTGGGGATCTTCATTAAATACCAAGACACTCCAATTGTTAAAGCCAATAACAGGAACCTCACTTATAGCCTTCTCATTGGTCTCCTCCTCTCCTTCCTTTGCACTTTTCTCTTTATTGGGCAACCTGACCAAGTGAAATGTCTCTTGCGACAAACTGCTTTTGGCATCATCTTCTCTGTAGCTCTTTCTTGTATATTGGGAAAAACAGCAATTGTTGTTCTTGCTTTCATAGCCACTAAACCTGGTTCCAAAATGAGGAAATGGGTGGGGAAAAGGTTGGCTCTTTCTATTGTCCTACCTTGCTCCATGGTACAATTTGCTATCTGTATAGTGTGGTTGGCAAATTTCCCCCCATTCCCAGATTCTGACATGCAATCTGTGGCTGAAGAAATTGTCCTGCAATGTAATGAAGGTTCAACTAGTATGTTCTATACTGTCCTTGGCTTTATGGGATTCTTGACAGCTGTCAGCTTTACAGTGGCATTCTTAGCTAGGAATTTACCTGACAGCTTCAATGAAGCCAAATTTATCACGTTCAGCATGTTAGTTTTTTGTAGTGTTTGGGTGTCATTTGTTCCAACTTACCTGAGCACTAAGGGAAAATATATGGTGGCTGTGGAGATCTTTTCCATTTTGGCTTCAGCAGCTGGATTATTGGGCTGCATCTTTTCCCCCAAATGCTATATTATTATTCTGAGACCTGACCTGAACAAGAAGGAGCAACTAATAAAGAAATGAAGCTTTGTATTATATTAGACCTCTTGAAGGAAGCCAAATTGGTTACTATCAACATACTGTTTTTTTGCAGTTTGGCATTTCTGCATTCTTCCTGTACTAGCAAATCAAGGTGACAATCTTCTCCAAGGTTTTTGCAGAATTTGGACAGCTGCTCATCTATTCTTTCAAATGTTATTTTTTTCTGGCCTTATTCAGAATAGAATAGAGTGCCTAAGACAATGTTATGTGAAAATCAATATTCCATCAGATAATGCACACTAATCTCAAAATGAAAGGCTTTGTGTCTTGCAGCCTATGAGTTTCACAATATCCCTGCCTCCCCCCAAAAGAATATCCCTCCCAATAGTTTCTATATTCCATTTTTAAATGTGGAAGAAAATCCACGTTAAAAGCCCTACCCCAAGTCTGAAAATTTGATGTCTGCCTTGGTGTAGCAGGCAAGGTTTTGGACTAGAAGCTGGGAAATAATGAGTACTAATCCTCCCTTAGGCCTCAATTGATATATTGTGGCAACTGAGAAGAAAAGTTGGAAGAAAGTGGTTTTGAAGAATTTATTCTCACCTTCCCTGATGTAATTCATCTTATTCATGCTGACATCTTTGATTTGCTTAATTATGATGAGTATTTATTTATCAATTTTTTATACCACCAGTCCTCACTTCATGTCATGAAGTCATTTTTGTAGAAGCCAACAAAATGAGCTTTAACTTCTTGCAAAACATTTTTTCATAGGGTGCTCACTATCCTTCCTCTGAAGTGAGATTATTCCCAACCCTCCTTATTTTTCAAAATCCATCAAAATTTGGCTTTGCCATTAATTCTGCAGATCTCAGGAACCAGTGGTATCTATTATAATTGACTTTTATGTCACTGTGTTTGACATGTTTATTGTTTTCACACTTTTTTATGATACACCACCCAAAATTATTTCTTGTGAGAAGTGCAGTTATCTAAATTTGATAAATTAGTACAGTAGATAAATAACTACATATTAATTCATTGAGTCATACCATGAGTTGAGCATTATGTCCCTCTTTCAAGCCATGCTTTACCTCAAGAATAATGTTATATCCTCACTTTTCTTAATAGATACTGCATTGAGCAGAAATTGACAAAATGACTGTGGTAAATGAATTTACCTTCTTTTTATTTTGTGTAATAAATTTTTTATTGTTTTAAAATAGATAAACATTAAAATATACATAGTTTGTCCAAGTGTGATATTATGGGTTACAATTGTCAATTAATTCAATTTAATCAACAGTCTTAATTCATGTCAATATTCAAATATGTCTAAATTCATCTCCAAACATTTTAAAAAGTCATATTTCATCTATTTTCATTTTTAAAAATTTCCCTCCCAATTTCT
>JANHGC010008164.1:16232-26923 GCA_027560395.1 Boaedon fuliginosus
TCCTATTTATTTATTTATTTATTTATTTATTTATTTATTTTCCCCTTTTTGATCGATATCCTTTGGATTTCCTTGTTTTCTTAACCTTTTCCTCATCCAAGTATACCACGGGTCCCAACTGCTAATAAACTGTCTTCTTTTCCCTTCAACATCTGAGTTAAGTTGTCCATTTCTGCACAATCCATAATCTTACCTATGATTCTCTCTTCCTTGGGCATTTCCTATGCCTTCCAATATTGTGCTAAAACTATCCTTGCGGCTGTGATAATATGGTAGTATGATAATAATAAATTTTGTTTTTTTCCTTGTTTTTTCCCCAGAAAACAAGGGGAAAAAAATCTCACCAGTTATTGTATATACACCACGAAGTTGCGTGATGAAATTATTACAGGATTCGTTGCCGCTGTTATTAACTCTTCCTACTTTTTTCTTTTTCTTTTTACACAAATGTTGTTTGGCAGCTGCTGCTCATAGAAAACATGATGGGGATGAATGAAAAGCAGCACTGTTAAGTTGGAATCAGATATTACTCCCATGTTACCCACGCCTCACTGATTTATGCAAGAAAAATCCTTAATGTAATAGCGTATAAAGGTATATATATATAAAATGTAACTTATTGTTAAGACTGTGGAAAGCTTCAAAGGGACATTTTGATGCAACGCCTTTAAACCTGCTTTGTGAATCAGAGCAAGCCCTCTTTAGCTATGAAAGAGCAAAGTGATCTGCCATCAGAGGCATCTACAGATGGTGGTGGATCCACCCCACTATTGCTCTGTTGTCACACAGGCTCCAGCGCTATGCAAGCTGAATTTCTTTTGTACAAGGCATTGTTGATGTTCCACACAGGAAGGAAAGGGGGTAAGGTTTGTCTTACGATCCTGCAGTTACCTCTGGTGCCATATTGTTTTGTATTGCTTTGGGGTCTCCAAACGTACTTCTAACAGCTGGAAGAGGCTTCTGCACATAAGTATGGAAGTGCTAGGGGACTCGCCCAAAACAATATAAAGTTCCTCTGGAAAGTCCTGACAAAGCAAATCTCATATTGCATCCGCAGCATAAAACATCTCGCGGAGGCAAAGCATGACTGAGTCCCACTGGTATAATATATGGGTGGATTTCTTAATGTCTGGTTATGAGTAACAGTGTACGTGCGTTAGATCTAAATAGTTTGCTACAGACCAAAGTGTAGCGCCCCTAAATAAATTTCTAAATAATAATTTTTTAAAAAATGTGCCATTGCGGGCACTGCTTCTGTCAGGAAGATATATTTGCAACACAAATGTGAATGATTTAAAACTGAAACAAAGGCTTAAAGAGAAAATATAGAACTAATTGCTAGAGAAATTCACAATCTACATTTGCATTGCGTTATAGACTTTATAATGTTACCCACCTATTTGCCAGCTGTTTCCTGAGAATGGCAATTCTGAAATGTGATACATCAAACATGTCTATGGAGATTCACAGTCATCCAGGTCACATGGTTGTCCCAAAAGTGCTTTTTTTTCAAAAGGCAACTGGACTTTGTTTTTCCTTGTAGATGTTTCGCTTCTCATCCAAGAAGCATCTGAATCAGAGCTGGAGAAGCTTCTTGGAAGAGAAGCAAAATGTCTTCAAGGAAAAAAACAAAGTCCAGTTGCCTTTTGAAAAAAAAGAAAGAAAGAAAGAAAAAAGCACGTTTGGGATACATCTGTCAAGAATAAATTCTCTCCAGCTCTGCCCCCATTGACACCACTAGGTGGCAGCACATGCTAGTGCTGCATCTGTAACTTCTTTATATTACCTGTAGGGGGAGATGTAGCTCACCCAGTATATATGGGGCTTGCATGCTCCTCCCAACCACACTTTTTCATATACTCCTACCTGTGAGCCTCTTCTGAGGCATCCTTCCAATTTTCCCTATTAAACCTTTTATACCAAAACCCTGTGTTATGTCGCTGATTCTAAGATCCCAACCTCTATCCCCGACAACATCAAACAAAATCAGGACCCTTGAAAAGGATGACCTGGTTTTCATTGCAGAATTAAAAACAGGAGCAGTCTTGCAAAAAAGGCAACACAATTATATCCTTGTGCCAATATTTCTGTTTACTTATATCTGGCAGTTGTGTAAAAAAAAAAAAAAAGCACTCGAATGGCTGATAAAATAATATTGATGATACGTTAAAAAGTGATTCTATAATGATGTAAAATGTCAGCTTTAGGCTTGGTTGTTTCCATGGGATCACACTGTTCCAATTGTAGAGCCAAATGTTTTGGAATGCGTTTTGTAGTCTGATACTCAATTCCCATCAACCTTCGTTTCATAGTGAAAAAGACACACCCTTACCATCCACCACAATAGTGGAGTCTGTCACATTAATTCAAGCAGAATAATGAGAGAGAATTGTAAAAACTAAGCCAAGACATATGGGTGTTTGAGGCAACGCAACAACTGAAGACAAGCTGTGTGCCTCCAAAGAATAACTATTAATCATGGGCTGCGATTGAAATATGATGACATGATGAAAGGCAGAAGGAACAATTAAGGCTGATACATAACATATGACTATCATAAATTGCCCCACAATGTGGCTAATCTAATAGAGTAATGAAAAGGGAAGTCGCATAAAATGAAAGGGGAAAGGGAGGAACATGTGTAAACGATTAATGGAAACTGGTCCAGCTCAATAATCTTCATGGGCTTTTGTTCCAAGCCCTAATTTATGCTTTGAAAATATGATACAAATGGAGAAGGTAGGAATGGCAAAGGCAGAAGGAGTTAACAGATTGGTTCTATATTGGTTATAGAAGATTGATTTGCCTCGGTTCTGCTGGGATGTTATTGTTTTGGAGGACAAACAGAAATGGAGAATCAGAACATGTAGGAATTGAGAGGAGGACTCAAAAGAGAGAAGTGGGCTTTAGAATGATTAACCAAGGACCAGAGTTCGGCAGGTTTTTGTCCTTCAATAGATTTCAAGACAAAGTATAAATCACAACTATTTCACACCTCTTTGAAAAAAAATCTGCCATTCTACTTTTGGAAAGCATCATGTAAATTTATGTCACTGGATGACATTAGTAAATATCAACTTTTATTCATTCCTCCCCCATTTTCTATTTCTTTTGTTGCTTTTGAACAAATTGTACCATTCGGTTTCTATATTCCAATTCTGGAGGTCATTGCAACAGGTTTTCAATTAAATCAAATATGCTTTTCTTTATTTAGAGGTCAAGCTCATTTGTTTATTTTCCATACTTCGGAATATTAATGTATAAGCAAAACAAGTCCATGAACTTTAGAAGCCAACATTCCTCCTAATTTTTCATTAAACAGTTTAATAGTTGCCATCACAACTACTTCTTTTTAGCATGCACACAATATTATTTGACCTTCTTCTGTCTATAACCTTCACTGTTCCACTTTAGATCTTCCTAGGAATCATTGTGGGGAAAAAAAGACCTATGATGAACGGGAAGAGATAGATAAAGGGAGGCCCTTTGGAAACACCAAGGATGGTGAGATCGATGGCCCCCTTGCAGCAGCCCATGGATAAGATGATTTGTTCTATCAGGGTGATTTTGGACACAAATGTTCTTGAAACTTTGGAGACTTCCTTTCCAAAGATGAATACTCTTTATCTGAAGAACATTTATATGTACTTTAATATTTTCTTTTAACCACTCAAACTATTCCTTTCTCTTTAATGGATCTTGTTATGACTTTTTGATAACTCCAACAATTCTTTATATACTGTAAAAATAATTTACTTGTTGTTTACTGCAGCCAAACAGGTATGGGTATGGGAAGATAATGGAAGGTATTTCCATATAGTGGCAAATACATTGGACAATTGTTTACTGCTCAGTTCCAAGTTCCTAGAAATTTAATTCACTAGTATCTCCTCCTCCTCACTTCCCCGCCTTCTCCTATAGCTTCCACAGTTTTTAGTTTAGAGTCTTTCTATTAAAGTTTCAACCAAATGCTTCTGTTCATCCTTACGAGCTGAAATCCATTGCATACTTGTAACTGCTCAGAGTTAGATACTAGTCGCCAATAGAGGTGATGGAAAATTCATCTTGTGGGTTATCTAGGACAATTTTGAGCCTGCTAATCCTAGGAGGTAGAAATGGACAGGATTCTTTTGACATCAAGTGTTCCACCTGTGAGCTAAATCTCCATTCTTCGCAGATGGTGGAAGCTTCTAGGGAGTTTCCAGGAGTCTGGAGCAGAACAATGACGAATGCATTCTTAGGAAGTGGGTGATATCTTCACCCCTGAAATTGATGGGCCTGTCAGTAAATTTGTTTTGGTTATTTTCAGCTCCTTGTAGTAGTGAGTCATGCAGGGTGTCATCTAAATCAAGCAAGAATCAGGTCAAGAAACAACTCACAACTCTCAGACCTGGGGGAATGGGGTAGCCAGTAAAAAGTTGGCCTAATAGGCAGAAACTTTACTCTGCTTCACCAGGAAACTTTTATTGCAATCCATACTGTTATTTATATCTCAGTAGAAGAATTAGTATTCTTACCATGATCAATATTTGATCATGATTCTTGGGTTATTGAGATAAGAACCCTACTATATCTGTTGAATTCCTGGAGGAGGACTAGGAAGGCTCAGAACTTTAGAGCCAAAATAGGGCTTGACATTGTATTATGAGAATTGAATAGCTCTCGGTTTGTTCACTGACACCCACTTTTAATCATGTTAGTAGTGAAATATAGCAACTGACAAAAAAATTGATTGTACATATTTTTTTAAAAAACTGCCCATATTATAGTAATTAAAATAATATGAACATAAAAGAAAAGTAATAAAAATAAATAACTAAAATCCAGACTGTATTAATTTAAAAGAATAACACAATCATTGGTAGAATAATAAAACAGACAACTTAAAGAAATCGGCCCTCAACCTTCAATGTAGTCATTAAAACTAACCTATCAAAATTGTGCTGAGCAGAGCATCTGAAACTGATACGAACCTATGACTTAAATGTTTCTCTAATTTTCAAGGTAGAAAGCAGCAACCTGGTCACACAAAAGCCATAAGGTTTAACTCAGAGTCCCAACCGTTTGTGGGGACAGTAGAATCGTTGAAATTGGAGAACAGGTGACACACAGTCCCTCATAAGACGTTGACACAGAGGACGTGGCAAATGGGCCTTGCCTACTACTTCACCTTGTTCTTCATCCTCCAAGCTCCATGTGGGACCACAATCATGTTTGGAAATTAATCTGAACTTCAAAGCAGGTGCTTTCTTTTGCAGCATGTGTCATTGTCATTTCATTCCTGCCTAATGGCAAGGATTGAAAAACTGGCTGTCACCAAGAGCATATTGGCACCCTCAGTCATCATTTCACTGACTCAAAATATATCCTTCAATAGCATTACTTCAGATTGCAGGTGGGAGGTTATGACTGAATATTCCCATCAATAAGAAATGACACATGCATTTGGATCCTTTCCATGTTAACTTACAAGTCAACTTGAGGGAAGACAACCAAATCTTTGGTGCATGGTTCATTACCTTCCCCCAATAGTAGAGATTTCAAAGCTTAGCCGGCCCTGGGCTCTATTCCCACAAGAAGGGAAAATTCTGGCAACTTGTAAACGCACCTGTACCATATTTTTATTTATAAATACATAAATTGAGCATAATGAATCAGGCAAGTTAACTGAGAAATTATTTGCAGTTCTATGCATGGACCTCAAAGAGTAAGGAAAAGTAATAACAGGAAAAATTGGGGTTTGAGTTTTAGGAAAACGAGTATTTTGTGCAATGAACTTCACACGTCTGTACAAGATATTAATCTTTTAGAGAGTTTTGGGTAGGTAAATAAGGCTAAATAAGGGGTATAATCTAAGAGATCGTTATTTCTTTAAGTGGCTAGTTGGATGCCTCTAGAAGTAAGGCTGTGAGAAATTGATTTGGGGAAAATTTATAGCATCTCTGTGTGTGGGTGAATGTGAGTAAGAAAGATAGTCCATTATTCACAATACAGCATGGGGTACATTCTTGTCTTTCAGATTCATTAATTTGGTTTTTCTATGAAAAGAATATTAAAATAACATTAACAATAGCCCTGCTGGGTAAGGTCAACAGCTATTTAGAGTGTACTAGACAATCCATGACCTACTGGGTCATTGTTTCAGAGATATTTCCTCCCTTACATGGAGAAACAGAATGACTTCCAGTAGAATGCTATTGTTTTTGGTTTCAGAATTGACAAAGAAAACATTTTATTCAAGAAGGAAGTTGCATACAAGACAAATATAGCTGCTTTTCGTTCAACAAGGGACAATTTTGATGACAACGTTTGTAGTTGATCTGCCATTCTTTGAAGAAGACATTAATGTTTTCACTTCTTTTTCCTCAGCTTAAAGTGGCACAAGGCTGACCCTGCTGGAATACTGGTTTGTCCAGACAAACCAGCACATTCTCCATGGTTTGTTCTTGTATTTTATGTGTAGTAAGAGCAAAGCAGGACTGCATAGGAAGAGGGACATCTTCACCCTCTGATAAACTGAGCACAATTTTTGGAATTGTGGCACTGTCATTTTTGAACACACCAATATTTTTCACAGATTCTGTTTCATACAGTAACCAATCTCTGGAACATAATTCCTCTGGAAATTAGACTGCCTCCCACTCTAACACTCTTTCGGAAGGCCCTGAAGACATGGTTCTGCCAGTGGCCTGAGGAGCCCAGAGTGGAATGGATAGCGATAGCAATAGCACTTAGACTTATACACAGCCTTCTCTAAGTGGTTTACAGAGTTAGCATATTGCCCCCAACAATCTGGGTCCTCATTTTACCAACCTCGGAAGGATGGAAGGGTGAGTTAATCTTGAACCTGGTGAGATTTGAACTGCCAAATTGCAGTCAGCCGGCTGTCAGGAGAAGTAGCCTGCAGTACTATATTCTATCCACTGCTCAATGGAGCCCATTAAGTAGCTGGTATGAATGTGTGTTGTCACTGGGGGAATTGGGAGATTGTTATTTTATTGTTTTTATTGTTTTTATTGTTTTTACTTATTTTATATTGTCCTTTTATGTCATGTAAGCTATCTTGAGTTGCCATATACGAGTAGGTGGCAATATAAAATTTCTAAACAAACAAACAAACAACTAACTAACTAACTAGACTCCAGGGAAGTGAGTGAATCCATAGTTTGCTCCAACAACAGGCAAATTTACCCACAATGTTTGATGTGCAACTGGAATCCAAGCATTTATATTCCAAAAGCAAATGGAGTTCATTTGGAGCTCAGTTTACACTAAACTCTTGGTGACATATTGGGAGCATGACCAAGTCAAACTGGTTAATTTCAGTCTACCTTTGAGTCCTCAAACCATCCTCACAATCCTTTTACCTGTTGGCAAACACAACCTTTTATTTCTTCCTTGAATGCTGGTTTAGTGTCACAGCTACATTCCTGTGACAGGAGGTAGAGATAGGAGCCAAACTAGATGGATAGGAAAAAATACAGATATCTGTTATTATTATTTTATTATTTATTATTTATTAGATTTATACCCCGCCTCTCTTCCCCGGTCAAGGGGAACAAGTAAGGGAATTCTTCTCCAGCAAGGATTAACATCTAAAGTGAAAGCATATTTTGGAAGTCAAATGCTCACTTTGTATTTAAGCTAAGCCTAAGGGCATGAGAAAGTTTATAGTCATAAACTGGGCCTATACACGCACACGCACATGCACATACATTTATTATGCATGTATGTGTGTGTGTGTGTATGTATGTATGTATGTATGTAGGTAGGTAGGTATGTATGTATATATGTATATATTTTAGGAGGCTGAGACGACAATTTTGGTTCTACTTGTGTCTTATTCATGTAGCTTGACAGCCATCGCATCAGCTAAAAGAACAATTCATGATTAGGATAAAAGATTGACAGTTGCCTTCTTCCATCTCCCATCCACCCACCTGAAATATTCAGAGAAAAGACTGCTCTTAAACATGGAAGCACCTTAATTAATAGTTTTTGACGGGTACAAGGGTGCGGAAATAAGAAAGTTGGGTGGGCCTTCTAAGAACTCTGGTTTTTTTTTAAAAGCAAGCAAGTTTAAAAATATCCAGTGATGCTGAAGAGAGAAAAGCATTAGGCCTTGTTAATTTGACATGGAAATCTGAAATAAAGGTATCTCCTGTTTTAATTCTGCTGTCATTTTGCTTTTAATTATGTCCTTTGACAAATTAATTAGAGGAATGTAAACTATGGGTTCATAAGTAGCCATGATGGATCTGTCCTGTGACAATATGCCTGGACAATAACCAGGAATAACTTTTTCGGGGGAAGGGGAGAGATTGGCAGAGGAGATTTGCTATATTAGACTTTTCTTCCTGCCAGATGCCAATTGTTTCAGGGCAAACAATTCCCAAAGCAAAGCCTGATCAGAAACAGGTTAAGGAGAAAAGAGGAAGAGATTCAGAAGATTAAATGTGGTTTAAGAAAAGACTTAGGAGAAGCTAAAAGATATCACAAAGAACCTATGTAAGATAAGATAGTTTTTAGGTTCCTGTGTGGCATTTTTTAAAAAAAATTAGAATTGGGAGCTCACAGCCAAATGTTCAAATGTGACAAGGTGCCCTCAGGATTTCATTCCTTCCTAATCCTTTTTTTCTTTGGCTGCCCCCAGAGAACGTCTCTTGCATTTTGGGGGGAAGATTTGGTATTTGGAGCTTTCTGGGACCAGAATTTCCATTCTTCAGAAAGATGCTTTCTTAAGTGAGTTGGGCCTGATTTTACCTTTTCTGCCATGATTGCTAAGCAAATCGCCATTAAGTGAACCCTGCAGTTGTTAAGCAAATCTAGCTTCCCTCCATTGACTTTGCTTGTCAGAAGCCAGCTGGATAGGTCTCAAAGGGGATCAGATGACCTCGGGACGCTGCAATCATTGTAAATGCATGCTGGTGGCCGGGTGCCCAAATTTTGATCACAAGACCGTGGGGATGTTGCAACAGTTGTGTGAAGACCATTGTGCCTTTGTAACTTCAAAAAGTCACTCAATGAATGATTGTAAGTCGAGGACAACCCGTACATTAATATCTCTTTTATAAAATTCTGTCAGCCAAATAGAATTCTTTATTGGCCAAGTGTGATTGGACACACAAGGAATTTAAGCTCGTAGTGTACATAAAAGTTATAAGTGATGAATCATAGTCATAGTCATCATAAAAGTACATTCATCATAGTCATAAGTTACAACACTTAGTAATAGTCATAGGATACTAAATCCTACAGGTGTTGAGATAGGAGTTCATAAGCTACAGTATATACTGCAGTGAATATGCATTCTGTTACTCTGGTCTGTTACTTGAGGTTTCCTTGGCATGTTTGAAATATTATTTTTACTTATTTATTTATTACATTTTTATGCCGCCCAATTCCCAAAGGACTCGGTGTGGCTTACAACTTGGATAGGAATACTACTCAGATTTTATATACTGCTTATCAGAGCTTTACAACACTCCCGAAACAGTTACAGAGTCAGCTTATTGACCCCAACAATCTGGTAGGTATAGCCTAACTAATGGACAGAACATTTAGAGCAGAGTTCCCCAAGTACTGGCCATGGCCTGTTTGGAACCAGGCCACGGAAGTCGTGGGCAGGCATGCAGCTCCCCTTGTGCAAACGTTGGGCAAGTGCATGGGTGCGTGCAGCTCCATCTGTGCAAGTGGTAGGTAAGTGCACACATGTGTGCAACTTCATTTGTGCGAGCGGTGGGCATACATGCCTGCCGATCCCACAAATGGAGCTGCGCACCCATGCACGCTTGCTGCACGCACACAACCATCCCCTCTCTTCCCCCACCCTGCCCGCTGATTTAGAGAGCATTTGGTGGAATATCCTGGAGGTGGAGGGAAGACCTATGTGAAACTAGCCTCTCTCTCTTGATTCCTATCACCTGTCCACATGTCTTTAAAAGCTTGACTGTTGGGGCCATTAGTTTTCTTCCTTCAAGTACCAGGGGTGGGGGTCAAAAAAGGTTCTTTCTTCCTCCCACCCTAATAGCTATAAGGAATTCTGGATGTGGGGTGGCTTTACTGTGATGGAATGATCCTAGCATTCCGGTCAAAGCACTTCATGAGTCGTTGTCCTTCATGAAACCTTATCAAGGGCCTTTAGAGCACTTGAAGGGTTGAGTCTAAAGGGATAGCTGGACTAATTCCACCATGAAGCAAGCTCTGAGATGGGATCTTCCCGATTCATGCGCTTTGGGCCATACATATACAGGCAGTCCTTGACCCACAACCACAATTGAGCCCAAAATTTCCATTCCATTCCAATGAGCCCCGGTGGCACAGTGGTTAAAATGCAGTACTGCAGGCTACTTCTACTGACTGCCACCTGCCTGCAATTTGGCAGTTCAAATCTCACCAGGTTCAAGGTTGACTCAGCCTTCCATCCTTCCAAGTTTGGTAAAATGAGGACCCAGATTGTTGGGGGCAATATGCTGACTCTGTAAACCTCTTAGAGAGGGCTATAAAGCACCATGAACAGGGATGGGTTTCTAACCGGTTCACATAATAACAGGGTTGCGCTGAACTGGAAAGAATATCATTATTGACTCTGTTCACCTGTTCTGTTCCAGAAGCGCCGGCTGAGCAAAGTATGCTCTGACGTGGCACGTTGGACTCCGCAATCTCACAGCCAGTTAAAACACGCCGCCTGC
>JANHGC010008166.1:8082-23291 GCA_027560395.1 Boaedon fuliginosus
TGAAAAAAAAATAATGACTTTGTTCTATACTTATTTGTGGCAAATCAGGATAGCAATTTACATTGTTGAAAACTATACAAATTATTGAGTGTTTTACAAAGACTCTCATCTTCTCACTTACAAGAGAGACAGAAATTATTGTTACTCATATATCAATGTTTGCACCATAAAAGAATTGTCAGTTTATTTTGTTCAATGGGGGTGTTTACATTATTTCCAGTGTAATAACAAAATTCTACCAGCATGCCCTCGCCTTGGCCTTTGCTGTGAAGGAGATCAATGAGGACACCCAGATGTTACCTAACATCACTCTTGGGTTCCACATCCATGACAGTTACAACAACCCAAGGATGACCTATCGCACCACTCTGGACCTGCTTTTCAAATCTCAGGAATTTGTCCCAAACTACAAATGTGATAGCCAGAAGAATCTCATGGCCATCATTGGGGGACTAGGTTCTGATACATCATTCTATATGGCAGAAAGTGCAAATGTCTACAAAATTCCACAGGTAATTTTAGGTGAAGTGAGAGAGAAAACTCTTCTGTAATTGATAGTAGATACTAGATGCTTGACATACCTGTTGACTGGAATTCAATTAAATACACTTTTATCACCCCTCTTCTGTTTTTCCAAAACTCAATAGACTGGCTCAAGGTAACCCAATTAAATCAACATCTTTTATTACAATCATGCATGTGTTTTGCCTGCCAACCAGCAATAGGTCACAACCCTTCTTATTACAATTGGTTGGTGTATCATAAAAGTAGTTTAGTGAAAAACTCAACTGTTTTACTTAGGAATTGCTGAAGGATTGGTGCTATAGGATTGGTTAGTATTTTGACATGCCTTTCTGCAGGACTTCAATTTTGGTCTCTTTACTTTTCCTTCTGCAATAGTTTCCCAACTCAATATGTTGGCTCAAAATAATCAGTCAAGAAAATATAAATCTTTTTATTGCAATCATAGATTTGAAAATTTAAATAATAAATAATGATACAAAATTAATCTTATTTGAGAGGTTCACCTGATGTTGTGATCACTATATGTGGGGAAATCTGGAGCTCTGTCAAGAGGAGGATAGAAAAGGCTGGCTAGCACATAAAACATAGAATAATAGAGTTGGAAAAGATTTTGGATTGTATTCTAGTCCAACCTCCTCTTCAAACAGGAGACCCTATATCATTTCAGATAAATCACTGTCCAGTCTCTTTTTGAAACCCCACAACCTCTGAAGTCAAGTTGTTCCATTGTTTAATCATTTTCACCATTAGGAAATTTCTCCTTACTTCTAGGTTACTCCTTTCCTTGGTTAGTTTCCATCCATTGTTTCTCATGTTGCCTTTTGGTGTTCAGAAAATAGTTTGACCCCCTCATCTTTGTAGGAGCCTCTCAAATATTGGAACACTGCTATGATGTCTCATGGTTTTAAGGAGAATCTCCTTTCAGTCACTTCCTGAGATCAAAGCTATCAGCATTTTCACTGCTGCCCTCAACTCAGCTCCAGATTCCACCAAACTACCTGACAATAGGTGACAGTCTTGGTTGCATCTGATAGTAATAACTGAATTTAAAACTCATGAATAATGATTTTCTCTTTTTCATTTGTTTAGTTGACTTATGGTTCCTTTGCTGAAGAAGACTTTCCCATTACAGAGTTATTTCCACTTTATCGCATGGTCCCAAAAGAGGAGCATCAGTACGCTGGACTTATACAACTTCTTCTCCATTTTGGATGGATGTGGATTGCAGTCTTTGCTTTTGAAAATAAGGAAGAACGTTTTTTGCAGAAACTGCAGCCATTGCTTTCACAGAACGGGGTCTGTTTAGCTTTTACACAAAAAATTCCACAACATCTCAACTTGGAAGACGTGATCAAAGTGTTTAATCCAGGTGCAATTATTTCTAATCAACTGATAGATCAGAAAGCAAATGTTTTCCTTGTCTATGGAGAATCGTTCACAATAGTGTGGCTCAGAACTATCGTGTTTATATTTGATCCTGAAAATAAAGAGAGTGCGTTGTTTAGGAAGGTTTGGATCCTGATGAATCCAATTGATTTCATCCTGGTGGGACCTCAAAGGAATTGGGATCTGCAGATGTTCCATGGGGCTCTTTCCTTTACTTTGCATTCAAGAGACATTCAGGGCTTTAAAGAATTTCTCCAAGTCATCAAACCTTCAAACCACAAAGATGGGTTTCTTCAAGTGGTTTGGGAGCGATTGTTTGATTGTTTGTTTTCAAATACAGACTTATCTTTATCTACGATCACTGAACCCTGTACTGGAGAAGAGAATTTGGAGACTTTACCTGCACCTCTGTTTGAGTTGCAGATGACTGGCCAAAGCTACAGTATCTACAATGCTGTTTATGCAGTGGCACATGCTTTGCATGAGGCAGTGAGATCAAAACCCCAACGAAGAGAGATTCAAAGGGTTGAATTTCCAAATCTGCTGCCTTGGCAGGTAACCTTTCCATGCCACACCTATCTTGTATTTCAATGATTATCCACAATTATCCACAATCTAGTATAACTTATTCACCCTGGTCTGTGGCTACAAATTAAGAGAGACTGAAGCAAACTATTAGTTTTGTAAGATAAGCAGATAAACTTAGAAACATGTATTTCCTAATTTCAGTATAGCCAAATCTGCTGCCTTGGCAGGTAATCTTTCCATGCCACACCTATTTTGTATTTCAATGATTATCCACAATTATCCACAATCTAGTCTAGTTTATTTACCATTGTTTAAGGCTACAAATCAATAGAGCAACTGAGGCTAGCTATTACTTTTGTAAAATAAGTGTATGAACATAAACTGTGTCTTTCCTAATTCCAGTATAGTCAATGGGATTTGCTGTATGCATCGTTTTTCATTGTATCAATAACTTTTCACCTCCACATCGAATTGTGAATTTATCCAACCACGTTCCAAGAAGTGTTCAATTCCATTGTGTATGAAGGCAGTCTTTCTTTTTTGTGTCTAAAAAGCATTTCTGAAATAGAGACATTTCACTTTCCTTATTAGCTTGTGAATAATGATTCTCACCAGAGTCATGGTGGGACAGTGGTTAGAAAGAAGTACTGCAGGCTAATTGTGCTGACTGCTAGTTGCCAGCAGTTCAGCAGTTTGATTCCCACCAGCTCAAGGTTGACTCAGCCTTCCATCCTTCTGAGGTTGGTAAAATGAGAAGCCAGATTACTGGGGGCAATATGCTGACTCTGTAACCCACTTAGAATGTGTTGCAAAGCACTGTGAAGCCGTATGTAAGCCAAAGTGCTACTTCTATCCAAAATTATCCTCAGCCATTTCTCTAATCTAGTCTCCCTTGGCTCATAAACATTTCAGAGTTGGGATGCAGAGCATTCTCTCTCTGTCAGTGTTCAAGAGGAATGGACCAAATGTCAGTCCTTTTCAGCTGTGACCTCTATGTTTGAAAGAATCTCTGTCTGTGTTTCTGTCTCTGTCTCTCTCTCTGTCTCTCTCTCTCTCTCTCTCTGTTTGATTGTGAGTTATTAACTGCTGTTGCTTCATTTCCCCCCCCAGAGATAACATTAAATCAACACGAGAACAGACCTGTGTCTTTCTCTGAATTATAAAATTTCTATATTCTAAGTTTAATTGGATATTTGTTAGAGCAATGGAAAAAGTGACTAAGAGAAAATTCAATATATTGATCAGGGAAATGTGGTGGGGTATAAATCTAAATAAATAAATAAATATTGGCCACTTCGTCATGATTATTCTTCTATTTTTTTTAATTCTCTTTCAAGTAGCTTCATTCATTTCTTCAAGGCATTTCTTTTAACAATTCAGCTGGAGAGAGAGTGTTCCTGAATAAGAAAGGGGAAGCAACAGGTATATTCGACATCACCAACTTGATCACATTTCCAAACAGATCCTTTCAGAGAGTTAGATTTGGAAAGATGGATCTACAGGCTCCAAAAGGGAAGGAATTATGGTTTGATGAAGATAGGATTGTATGGAATACAGCTTTCAACCAGGTATCAAATTAGTGAATTGACCCTGCCTTAATCCATTATGATCCCATATTGAACCTAGTCTCTTTCAAAATCTGGTTCCTGGATTTAAAGAAATAGTGGAACGTTCTTTTCAAATGTTGTTCATGATCAAGCACTCATTAAGTTGACAAAATGATATTACAATAGAAAAGCCATGTTTGCATATTTGGTTTCATTTCCATTTGAAGTCACAAGAGTAGTCATGTTTCCATGAAATTGTCTCTCTGTTAAATTATTTACTCTCCCTGCCCTTCAAACAGGACCTTTTCTACATCATTGTGGTTTCTACATCATTTTAAGTGATGGATGCAACTAATAAATTCAGTATTCTTTTCCATGAGACTGTCACAAAGTGTTATTTGTTCACCCTGTCCTACAAACAGGAAATTTGGTATATCATTCTAATTTCTACTTTTTTTTTAATTCTACATCTTTTTATCTATCCTTTTGGAAACAAAAAATCCATAAAGAAGAAAAATTACAAACTGTTTTAAATATCCCTAATTCCAACTTCCTAATTCCAACCTCCTAACAGACCAAATGGAAGATTGGGACACAGGTGGGACAGGATGGAGGAAGGGGAGGGGTATAAGTAGTGGGACGAGAGGCCCTGGGAAGAATGCTACAGCCTCCCCCCCTGCTGAGTGCAGTTGCAGAAGCGGGTTCTGGCCTGGGTGCATTACCCCAGGAAACTTGGATGGGACTCCTTCCTTGCTGGGGGGGGGGCAGGTCAGGGTGGATGGGATACCCTAGGGCTATAGAGGCTCGACACACTCCATGGTGTCTGGGAGGGGTAGGTATGGCAGGAGACTAGGGGTAGGCTGCTCAGGGGGAACACATACTTGCTAGCTGAAAGCCATTATGCATTCTGACCCTTCTGGTTCATCTGGCTCATTTCAAGTGCCCAATGGCTTGGAAATTCAGGGCCTTGGTCTCAGGTTCTTGGTTTCAATGCCAGGTCAGTGTCCAGCAAATCCCCTCTGGATCGGGATTTAATCATGGAGGAGAGGGCAAATCTGGCATGTATTACTGAGACCTGGTTGGGCCAAGAGGGGGGCATCCCACTCACTGAAATGTGCCCGGCCAGGTTTCAGGTTTTGCACCAGCCATGACTCCAGAATAGGGGCAGTGGGGTGGCTATTATCATTTGCCAGGAATTACATCCTTGCAGGGGTGCTGCCCAGGAGATCGCTGGGTGAGTCTCTCCTTCGGAAGTTGGACTCATGGGTTTAGTTGGGTTTGCTGCTTACATACCTGCCTCCTAGCTGCATAACAACAGCCCTGCCTGTGCTTTTCAAGACAATAGCCGGGCTGGCGGTTGAGGTCCCCAGGCTAAATTTGCTTGGGGACTTCAACCTGCCATTCCTTGGCGAGGTTTCTGATGCAGCCCAGGAGTTCATGGCCTCCATGGCAACCATGGACCTGATTCAAGTAATTCAGGGCCTGACTTACAGAGGAGGACACACGTTTGACCTGGTGTTCATTTTGGGGCAGTGGCAATGTGATCTGGATTTGAGGGATATAGTCACCCATCCCTTGCCATGATCAGTTCACTCCTTCCTGAGATTAGAGTTCCTGACAGACATATCCCACTGCAATGAGGCAGAACAAATTAGGTGGTTTGGCCACAGGCACCTAATTGACCCAGATGGGTTTCAGAGGGAGCTTGGGGAGATTCCTGATTCCCTTGCCCACAGCTCATCCAAAGCTCTGGTTGAGGCCTGGAATAGGGCAGCTACAGGGGCCCTGGACTGAATTGTGCCTTTGCAACCCCTCACTGTGCACAGATCTCAGAAGGCCCCTTGGTTTACTGAGGATCTCTGGGATGTCTGGAGCATCGCTGGAGGACCAGTAAATCTGAATCCAACCGAACACTATTAAGATCCTTTATTAGAACTTATCTAGTAGTTTGATCCTTTGAGTCCTGAGGAAGTGGACAGGGACATGGGCATGATGAACACCTCTACCTGCTTATTGGCCCCATGCCCCTCCTGTCTGGTCTCAGCTAGATGGGAAGTGACACGAGGCTGGCTCCAGGCAATGGTCAACACTTCTTTGAGAGAGGGATCTTTCCCACTGGCCTTGAAATTGGCAGTGGTGAGACCCCTCCTCAAGAAGCCTTCCCTGGGCCAGCTGACATGAAGCATTTTCATCCTGTCTCCAAACTCACCCTTTTTAGGAAAGGTTGTTGAGAAGGTGGTGGTGCTCCAACTCCTACGGACCCCGGAGGAAGTCGATTATCTGGACCCTTTTCAGTCTGGATTTAGACCCAGGTATAGCACCAACATGGCATTGGTCATGCTGGTGGATGATCTCTGAGCCTGAGATAGGGGCTATGCCTCTATCCTGGTGCTTCTTGACCTCTCAGTGGCTTTCAATACCATTGACCATGGTATCCTTCTGGAATGGCTCAAAGGGCTGGGAGTTGGGGCACTGTTTTATGGTGGTTAACCCCCTACATCTTGGGTCATTCATAGTCGGTGTTGGTAGGGGGACAGAAGTCAAACACGAGGCCCCTACTATGTGGAGTCCCTCAGGGTTCAGTCCTCTCGCCTCTCCTATTTGACATCTACATGAAGCCGCTGGGTGAAATCATCTGATGGGGTACCATCAGTATGTTGATGATACCCAAGTGTATATCTCCACCCCAGATCACACCAATTATGCCATTGAAGTGATGTCTCAGTGCCTGGAGGCTGTGGGGATCTGGATGGGGTTAAACAGACTCAGGCTCAACCCTGACAAGATTGAGTGGCTTTGGGTTCCATCCTCTCAAAATCCAGTGGAGTATCCATCATTGAGTCTGAGGGTGGAGATACTGACCCTCTTGGAATGGGTGCACAATTTGGGTGTCCTCCTGGACCCATAGCTACAATTGGAACATCATTTGCCAGCTATGGCCAGAGGGACTTTTGCTCAGGTTTGCCTAGTGTACCAATTGCACCCCTTCCTGGACTGAGAGGCTCTTCTCACAGTCACTCATGTCCTTATCTCCTTCAAGTTAGATTACTGCAATGCGCTCTACATGGGGCTGCCCTTGAAAAACATTCAGAAGCTTCAACTGGTCCAGAATGTGGCCGCATGAGCAATTATGGATGTACCTTGGTATACCCAAATAATAGCACTCTTGTGCGAGCTGCACTGACTTCCTGTGGAGTTGTGAGTGCAATTGAAGGTGCTGGTTATGACCTTTAAAGCCCTACATGGCTCAGGATTGGGTTACTTCCGAGATCACCTCCTACCACCGTATGGCTCCCAGTGCCCCCTTAGAACCCACATGGTTGGCCTCCTGCAGGTTCCATCATCTAAACAATTCTGCCTGGTGTTCCCACAGAACCAGGCTTCTGGAACCAACCTCTTGACCTTTTGTTGAGCTGTTAAGACCTGGCTATGCCAACAGGCTTGGGGTCAATGATTTATTTATTTATTTATTTGATTTATATCCCGTCTCTCTTCACCCAATTTGGGGAACTCGAGGAGGCCGAAAACAATACAATAAAATACAGTAATCTAATACAATAAAAATTCAAAAACTCAATCATTCACACAATCATATATGGGGCAGGGGGAGAGATGGTCAAGTCCATCTAATGATCCCACCCAAGGGGAGGGTTTTTAATATTATTTTAGATTGTTTTAAATTTTTAACTGTATTATATTGTTTTAACTCTTGTAAGCCACCCAGAGTCCTATGGGAGTTGGGCGGACTATAAATTTAACAAACAAACAAACAAACAAACAAACAAACAAACAAAATAAATAAATAAATAAATAAATAAATATCTCCAATTTCAAAACCTTCTTTGCTTCTCACCAGGTTCTTCCACTTTCTCGTTGCAATGACCCTTGTTTCCCTGGATCCCAGAAGAAAAGGATCGAGGGGAAACAGTTCTGCTGCTATGACTGTGTTCCATGCCCAGAAGGGAAGATTTCAACTCAAACCGGTAGGCTAGGAATTCTACCATTTTTTTTAATTAGGCAAGTCACCAGAATATAAACTAATAGCAAACAGCCCTCCTTCCTAGCACTGATGATGATATCTAGTTAGGGTAATAAAATATCTGCAAGAAAACAAGCAAGCTCAAAGAGCACCAAGGACCTCTCAATAATATGGAATGCCTAGATGAAAAAAATATCCTTGATTTTCATTCCAGATATGGACCACTGTTTTGAATGTTCAGAAGATCATTATCCAAATAAAGAAAAGGAAGGATGTATCCTGAAACTGCTGGTCTTTCTAACATTTGAAGAAACATTAGGGATTACTTTAACCTCAGCAGCTCTTTGTTTTTTCTTCTTGACATCTTGGGTACTTGGAATATTTGTTAAGTATAGGGATACTCCTATTGTCAAAGCCAACAACCGGTCCCTCACCTATATTCTCCTTGCCTCTCTTCTGCTCTGTTTTCTCTCCTCTTTCTTCTTCCTCTGCCAACCTGGCAAAGTGACCTGCCTTCTCCAACAATCAATGTTTGGCATCACCTTCTCTTTGGCCATTTCTAGTGTACTGGCCAAAACCATCACTGTGGTTGTGGCTTTCATGGCGACTAAACCAGGATCTCAGATGAGGAAATGGGTAGGAAAAAAATTGGCTTTTTCTATTGTCCTTTCCTGCTCTCTCTTCCAAGTATGGATTTGTATTCTTTGGTTTTCAACATCTTCACCATTCCCTGAGTTGGACATGCATTCAGAGATCCAAGAAATGATTTTACAGTGCAACGAAGGGTCAGATTTCTTCTTTTATTGTGTCTTGGGCTACCTGGGTATCTTGGCCATTGCCAGCTTGATTGTGGCTTTTCTTGCCCGTAAATTACCTGACAGCTTTAATGAAGCCAAGTTCATCACTTTCAGCATGTTGGCCTTTTGCAGTGTGTGGATTTCCTTCTTTCCATCCTATCTGAGCACAAAAGGAAAAGCAATGGTAGCTGTGGAGGTCTTCTCCATCTTGGCCTCCAGTGCTACATTACTGGGATGCATATTCCTGCCAAAATGTTATATCATTGTTTTAAGGTCTGACCTCAACCACCGGGAACAACTCACAAAGAGGAATTAAATGTCATCTGATATTTCTGGCTCACTCAAATTGCGAAACGAAAAGAAAAGAAATAGAAAGAATGCTATCTGTAAGGAACATATTTAAAATTATTAGAAAACTTATCTTTTGTCCAGGAAGGATTTGTGAATGATATTTATGTTTATTAAGATTTATTATGATTGCCCAATCCAAAAGTACTCATATTTTTGTGTTATCACAACTTTACAAGATTCTTTAACAAACTCCTTTCTCCGTTTCAACACATCCATTGAACTCAATTTTGGTCATTTGGCTTTCTTGTTCTTGTTAGGATATTTCAGATATTGGGTCAAATGATGTTTGATTGGGTCAAATGATTAGGACCCAGATTGTTGGGGGTAATAAGCTGACTATGTAATGGTTTGGGGAGTGTTGTAAAGCTCTGATAAGCAGTATATAAAAAATCTGAATGCTATTGCTCTCCATGTTGTAAGCCACCCAGAATCCTTTGCGAGTAAAAATACAATAATAAATAAATAAATAAATAAATAAATGTTTGCAGAGACATGTTGATCATTTTTATACTATCTATTCCTAAAAGGCTACATAAATACAGTAAAATTATGATATCAGTTTTGGATTTGTTAGGGTATCTTGAAATCTAAAATTTGTTGAATTTGTCTATCTTGTCCTGTTAATTCCATTTTTAAAAAAGCCTGACCATTGTTTGTTTAGATTCCTCTGCATTTATTATTAAGCAATAAATAATATTATTTAGACCTTCATGCGTGCATCTGTTTTTTCCCTGCCTGATTAATTTCTACTTCCAAAAGATGTCACTGGGGAGCAATGGAAAGCACTAGTATGACATGTGACCTACAAGCAGAAGCACACTGGCCAAACAACAGTGGACACTGTCCTGCACTGGGTGGGTCAATTTGTGCAATTTGACAGCACTCTAACAATACAACAAATGCAGAATTTGGTGCAACTGCCACCCCTTGCTCCACTGACTCCACAGCAGCCTCGGTGACTACAATCTATGTTGCAAAGGAGTCACAGAAGCTTCCCCGAAAGATTCAGAGTAGAATCAGAATGGATGAGAACCTTCAAAGCACAAGGAGAGTTTTTTGTGGGAACCTGAGCAGTGGGATTCAACCAGTCATGAGTCTCCTTTGTTCTGAATCTATTAACAGCCTTAGGAGCTCATTGGACACTTAGGTAATTTAGGTCAGGGCTGTCAAATTCCTGGACCATGGGCTGGATGGGTCACCTGTTGGCCACACCTACACCTGGTTTAACAAAGGGGGGGGAAGTCCTGGTATGTCACATGATGGTGCCATGATGATGCAAGTTGGATCCTCATGACTATGGTGACAACTCAATTATGAATTACTATCAGAATTTCTTGGCTACCTTCAGGGGTCACCTCAGAGATCCAATAAGAAAGCAATTTGTTGCTAATCATGGAAAGCCTTGATCCCCTAGGAGATTTGCAGAAGGATAATAATGGCCGTGTCCAACCGATTGCTAGAAGTTGCCTCCCTCTGTTCTCCTATGCTGGAAGATGTGTTCAAATCCTTTTGATATGGAAGATATCAACCTGCACTCCCATTGGTTTCAAATATATTAGGTAATGGTGGATATTTTGATTAGATGCACTCAGATAGAAATCTTGGTGTTACACCTGGAGCACCTACAGGGGGAGGTGTTACCTACCACCTATAAAAGGGTCTGCTCACCCTCTCCCTTCACCTTTTGACTATCATTCTACTAGGAGAGCAAGCATTCATGTTGCATGTCTGCATCCACCATCTTTCCTATACTCGTTATTCCTAATAAATAACTCTATACCTTAAAGCATGTGCCTCCAGCTTCTTGTGTGGTCATTAGCAGCTCAAAGATCTCTCAAGCACCAGCAATAGGCTAGGTGGCATTGAACTAACTTTGACAAGGAGCAAGGTGTAGTTATCTCTGTTGATCTATGCTCCAAAGTTCACTGTAACAGCATTGCTAAACAAGCATTAAGTGTTGTAAATTTAATTTTGCATTGTTTTTCCTGGAAACATTGTATTGCTAATAAAAGCTTATTTATTTATTTGATTTATATGCCGCCCAACTCCCGCAGGACTCTGGATGGCTTATAAAACTTATGCTAGAGCAATCTTAGAATAGTGTTCAACTGTTTGGGATCCTCACCATATATCTGACATCAGTACAATTGAGCAGGGTTAGAAGTATTTCACAAGAAAAGTCTTGCACTCTTCTGTACACAATATAATTCCTTATGATACTAGGCTCGAAATTCTTGGTTTGGATAACTTAGAAGTGTGTCGCTTGCAGTCAGACCTAGGTATTGCATACAAAATTATATGTGGTAATGTTTTACTTGTAAATGACTTTTTTGTCACACAAAATTGTGTTCCTGTCAGTGCCCCCAGATGTGCCTCTAGATGGCAGCAGCTGTCTACTGCTGCATCTCAGCACCTGTAGGGGAGATATTGCATGCCCCCTATTTAAGGATCATGTATGCTCCTCCCCTTGTTTTTTTCGCAAATGTAGTCTCAACACAGGCATACCTACTATCCTTTTATCCTCAATAAATACTATCCAGTTTTTACCTGATCTTTTGGTATGTAGCTTCTTCCTAAGATTCCCAGCTTCACACTCTACATGACCCTTTTTTTGTTTTAATCGCAATAATATGTGCACTTAACTCAACGTAAATCGTTCTAAACTTGATTGCAAAAAATATGTTTTATGTTATAGTGTTGTCAAAGTCTGGAATGCTCTACCTGATTCAGTTGTTTCAGTGACAAATTTTCACAGTTTCAGTCATAAATTGACTTCTGTGGACCTTACATCATACTTAAGTGGTTAGTAGAGGGGGTGTCCATAAGTGCACTAATATTCCTTTCATCCCTGTCATTATATTTTTTTATTCTTTTTATTCTTGTTCTCATTTTTGTTTGACAAATTCTAATAAATAAATAAATAAACTACAGACTCTACTATGGAGTTAAGCCCTGTGCTGGAATTGATCCACAAAGGGATTGAAACCCAAAGTAATATCTAAGCCTACAGGCCCCTGTCCATTTCCAAATAGAATAAAAATATACTGCCTCCTCATGGCTAACATAAGTAAAACTGTCACTGAACCTACACGTTGTGGAAACAATTGAGCTATCCCTTCCCCTCTAGGGGAATCTGGAAGGAAATAATGGAAAACTTCTTAAAATGAGGGGGTGCCAAAACCTCTATGCATATTCATGTTATACAAATAAAAGTGAATTGCATTTATCATTCATTATAAAAAAAAATAACATCAATTTCAAAAATCAAGGATAATTCCTACTTCAAATTCCCCTTAGTACATTTTATTAGCAATCGTGCACTTGAAAGAAACATTTAAAGAGCAGCCACTTATTCTTTCATCAAAAACAAAATAATTATCTCCTACAAAAATCACTGTATTTTCTTAACTAGGTGAAACCATCAAAGGCTGCATAGAAGGCTATTTCAATTTAAGAAAAATGGACAAATGGTTCTAACACAAAACCTGAACCCCAGGGAGATTGGCAGAAGGACAATAATTGTTGTGTCACAGCCATTGCTACAAGTGGCCTCCTTTTCTTATTCTCTGCCAGAATATCAGTTCAAACCCTGATGATATTAAGTCACAAATTTGCATTCTCATTGATCTTCAAATAGACAGTGGTGGATTTTCTGATTAGGTGTCCTCTCAGATAGAAACTTTGAATTAATCACAGGATTAACCATTGGAATAATACAAACTTCCCTCTGGGTGGGATAGGAGAGGATGGAAGAGAAACATTTCTAACAATGAAGAAGTTGCTCCTCCCAGTGTTATTGGTGAAGAAAATAGTGACTCTGAGCTGCCCTGCAAGTGATGCTTTCCTTATTCCTCATGAGTGGTACCAACCTGGGGACCTCGTCATTGGTGGGATGGTGTCCCACATCTTTTACAATTTTTATGAAATGAAATTTCAGGAAAATCCTAGGATAACATCTTACGAAGTACCAAAGTAAGGATTTTTTCCTGATTTTAGTCAGTTCCCCTAATTTGCTTAGATTAGTAAAAGATTTTCAGCCAAAATGTAAGCATTATATCTCACCAAAGTTTCTCTGTCTTTAAATGTTTTGAGTCATGGGAGACTAAACAATTTCCTTTACTTGGTGGTAAAGTGTGTGTCATAAAATGAGTGAAATTTTGAAGAATATAGTGAGCTAAAGGTTTAACATTTAGGGAGCTTAAAAAATTCTGTATTGTCACTCTTAACAAAACATACATACAATAAATGACTGTTACCTGCTGTCTTTGTTCATTTTTTTAAAAAATGTTACAAATTAAATGTAATACCATGAAAAAAAGCACTATGTGTTTTTATTTATTGTAGTAGATATGTGTCGCTAATCATGGAAATATATAGAAAAAGAAAATTTGAACTTTGTACAAATTATTCAGCATTTTAGTAGACCTATTATCTTGCTTCCTTCATTGAAGAAATAAATATGCTGTTCCTATAGAAATGATGCCAACTAATTAGAATTATAAACCTCCTTTTTCAACTGGGATATGTAAATTATTTGCAGTATAATCACTAAATTCTACCAGCACATCCTTACCTTGGCCTTTGCTGTGAAGGAGATCAATGATGATTCACAGATCTTACCTAATATCACTTTGGGGTTCCACATCTATGACAGTTACCACAATCCAAGGAAGACCTATCGCACCACTCTGGACCTGCTTTTCAAATCCCAGGAATTTGTCCCTAACTACAAATGTGATAGCCAGAAGAATCTCATGGCTATCATTGGAGGATTGGATTTTGTCACATCATTTTATGTAGCTGAAATTACAAGTTTCTTCAAGGTTCCACAAGTAAGTTCTGAAAGTGTTGAGAAGAAAATCCCTATCCTTATTGTTATTATGGAATAATTAATAGGCATCAAAGTTTAAACTTAGATTTGTGTTCTGCACACCTTAAGGTATACTACTTAGCACTTTTTTTCTGTAACTGGCAATGCCAGTTACAGGAAGTGAGTATCAGGGATCATTCTGTAGCTGTGGGAAATTTTGAAATGCTTCTATTAAAAACTATTGATCTAGGATATAAATCCTTAGTAAGAATAGAAACAGTTTTTGTCACACTGTATAAATCATGTCTAGATTCTAGAATGAGTGCAGAGAAGAGCAACCAAGATGATTAGGGACTGCAGGCTAAAACTTGCAGGAACTGGGCCTGGCTAGTCTATTGGAAAGAAGGACCAAGGGAGACATGATAGCAGTGTTCCAATATTTGAGGGGCTGATACAGAAAGGAGTGGGGTCAAGCTATTTTCCAAGGCACTTGAAGGCCAATAATGGATGCAAACTGATCAAGGAGAGATTCGACCCAGAAATAAGGAGAAATGTTCTGACAGTGAAAGCAATCAACCAATGGAACAGCTTGCCTTCAGAAGTTGTGGGAGCTTCATCACTGAAAGCTTTCAAGAAGAGACTGGACTGCCATCTGTCAGAAATGGTCTAGTGTCTCCTGGTCAGGAAAGGGGTTGAACTAAATGACCTACAAGGTCCCTTCCAACTCAGATTATTTGTTATTATGTGTTTGAAATATTTCTAAGAAATTCTTTTCTATATGAATACTTAAAAGAATTCTAGGGGGAAATGTTCATTGTGTGTATTGTATATGAAATCTAGACAGGAAAATTACATTCTATTAAGAACTCAATAGAATACTCCTGGACTTTCTTTTAGCTGACATACGGCTCATTAGCCGAAGAGGAATTTCAGACCAGTAAACTCTCTTCACTTTATTTCATGGCCCCAATAGAAGACCATCAGTACATTGGGATTATTCAACTGCTTCATCATTTCAGGTGGACTTGGATTGGGATATTTTCTGTTGATAACAGGAATGGAGAAAATTTCTTACAGAAAATACACCCTTTACTTTCACAGAATGGAATCTGCTCATCGTTTATAGAAAGGCTTTCTCAACAACTTCCTTTGGACGGTTTCCCTCAACTTTATGAAACCATCTCAATTATTTCAATTAATTTGATGAATAGCAAAGCCAATGCATTTCTTGTCTATGGAGAATCAGTGACAATTGTGTGGCTAAGATTTGCAACATTTATGATAGA
>JANHGC010008169.1:93472-105987 GCA_027560395.1 Boaedon fuliginosus
CCCCAGGATCAAGCATCTTTTCGTTTCTTGGCTGCAGTCCCCATCTGCGGTGATCTGGGAGCCCAGGAACATAAAACCCATCCCTACCTCCAATTCTTCCCCATCTGTTTGCCAGGAATTGAGAGGCCCAGATGCCCTGATCTTAGTTTTCTTAATGTTGAGTTTCAAACCAACTTTTGCACTCTCCTCCTTCACCCTCTTCATCAAGAAGCTCTTTAGTTCCTCTTCACTTTCTTCCATTAGAGTGGTATCATCTGCAAATCTGAGGTTGTAGATATTGTTGGTAGAGTATCTGTCAAAAAAAAACTTGTTGGAAGAAATGTAATCAAATTGAATGGGACCATCATTGTATTGTATTTTATCTATGCAGTGATATAAAAGATCTGTTTTAAAATGCAATGTATCGACACTTGGCACCGTGGTGATTGGATAAAGGATAATTAAAGGCTATTTCAACCTACAGAATAATATTGATCTAATAGGGAATGATGATCAGGCCAGCTCTCCTTGAGAGATACAGAATGAAACTATTCTGAGGCCGAACACAACTAGAATAAGGAAATTCAAAGAAAATAATTTTCAAAAAGGCTTTCTTTTATTTCCATCCTATTCCAATTATGAAAGCGTGTTGTTTCAGCTAAGGGGAACACAATATTCTGGCTTTGTGTATCGTTGCACAATGCATCTGATGTACTTGCCAATGTCCTAGAATCTAATTAGGGCAAACTATTTAGGACATGCCGGAACCTGTGCGAGAAACTGAGCCAGAAAGGCAAGACATCGAGGGTGCAAGTAGGCTTGGGTTTCGTTGACTTTTTTTTTTTTTTAATGTACTGTAAATGGAAATAAAGACGCTTGAGCATTTGACTTGGATTCTGGACAGCCGCGCCATGATAGCAAAAATCGGAGAGCTTCTTTTCTTTTCATTCCATCATTATTTTTCTTCCACACCTGTGGCTCTCTTTCCTTTGTGAGTTACAAAACTGGATATGTATGTTTTGGCTTCTTGTGAAGGTAAGGTAACGTGGTATTTATTGCTAAGTAGCAGGAAGCTACAACTTTTATGATTTGTGTGTGAGAACTACAGGTTTATTTGGGCTATCTTAAGAAATCCCTTCATCCTAGTATCTATCTTCCTATCTATCTATCTATCTATCTATCTATCTATCTATCTATCTATCTATCTTCTATCTATCTATCTATCTATCTCATCTCTCTCTATGTCTGTCTGTCTGTCTCTTCTATCATCTATGTCTGTCTCTGTCTATCTATCATCTCTCTCTATGTCTATCTATCTATCTTTTTATCTTTCTATCTTTCTATCTGTCTATCTATCTCATCTCTCTATGTCTGTCTGTCTATCTCTTCTACCATCTATGTCTATCTATCTATCATCTCTCTATATCTATCTATCTGTCTATCTATCTATCTATCTATCTATCTATCTATCTATCTATCTATCATCTCTCTATATATATCAATCTATATCTTCTATCATCTATGTCTGTCTGCCTGTGTCTTGTCTATATCTATCATTTTATCCTATATATCTTTTATCCTAATATCTATCTATATCTTTATCAATGTACCTTTTATCTAATAATATTTATATATTATCCCAATATCTTCATACCTAATGCATTTTTGTTGGTGGGAACGGGAGCAAGGAGAAACCCAGCATATTAATGTCTTAATGGAAATATTTTCCTCCAATTTGGGGGATATGGAAGAAGTCATGATTAGCAGAGAAAAGAAGGGTCTCACCAACCAGGAAATAATGAAATCCATGACAGTTGTCAGCCAGATGGAAACTATAAATATAAAAATAATAGGTGGAGATGAGATGGAATCAGTTAGAGTCTTGATGACTCATTTTAAGCCTGTCTCTAGGATTTGGCATCAGTCCCTACTGAGTTTCAAAAGATGACATCTCCGGCGCCTTAGAAATCAACCCAGAGTTAATTATTATACAGCTGACATCCCTTGCAAGTTGTCTTATATTTCATGATTCTAGATGGGAAATTCACATTCTGATTGACAGAGGTGAAAACGAGGAGATGGTGATTGTAATAGCTCGTGCATTAAACGTGAAAGAGCCAGTCCAGTCCCTGGCATCTTATTCAATGTGAAACTTCAGAGAGATTCAAACTGATGAGAGTAGACAATACCAACCGAGTGCTCCAACTTTTGTAGAGGCAAGCTTCTCATGTTCCACTTCCCCATCATACTTTCAGGACTGACGGTTGACTTAACCATCTCTCTGTTTCTTAACTGCATGGTGAGAGCAATAATCCCTGATTGCCTCCAAAAGGCCTGGGTGCTTCGTCACTGGAGGTTCTTAAGTAGAACCTGGATAGTCCTTTGCCTGGGTCTCTTGCCTAAGCAAGGGGTTGGACTAGAAGACCTCCAATGTCCCTTCCCACTCTATTGTTCTATGCTTCAAGAAACATCATGGAACCTCTACTAGGAACGATGATCAGAGGAAATTAGTATCTCCTATTTCTTTCCATAGACCGTATATATCCTTAATAGCAATGCATCTCATGCCAATCCAATCTTAGTTCATTCTTCAACATAGTGACTCAGTTAGCAGACCAGCGAAATACTGTGGACTTAATATTGCTTCGACTTCAGCAAGGCAGTTGACAAAGTAGACCACAACCTACTTCTTGATAAGCTAGAAAAAGGTGGGATAGATACCATCACCATCAGATGGATTTGTAACGGGCTGGCATCTCCAAATACAGTAATTATTTTGAAGTCTAGATGAATGCTGAAATTTCAATTTCAGCTCAACCCTCCTAGCTGAGTCTTTTAAAAGTAAAAAGTTGATGACCAGTGAGAATAATACCTATTGCATTAAAATGTGTTTTTCTCCCTTCTTCTCTAGATACCACAACATATTCCATTGAACAATCTGAGCACTTTAAGCCATGCAAGGATAAGGATCTTGCATACTGTCTTCACGATGGTGAATGCTTTGTCATCGAAACTCTCACAGGATCTCACAAGCACTGCAGGTAAGACATTTGGGGGTTTTCTTATACGAAAGGTTGATCATCGTTGTGTTTTTATAAATCACGGCAACATTAAGATGCACACCCATGCCCAGATTAAAACAAGCAAAGCAAATATACATAGCTTAAAATATTACTTTATAAAGAAGGGAACCCAACTGGATTTTGTGCCTGAAACTCATCATGATTTGTCAGTAAAGATTGCTGATGGGAGCTGTGAACCGCCTCTATCAATAAATACTCTGGATTAGATCAGTGATTCTCATTAAACTGATTTCCCTCAAACTCAAGATAATGTGTTATTGGAAAGTAGACGCTGATGAAAAGATATGCATCTAGAGGTAGAAGTTGTTTTCAATGTTTTATTGCTGGGTGATTTTTTTTTTAATTTCCCTTTATATGTGGAGATGGGGAAAAAATAATATTGATGAAGGGCCCTCAGATGTTCAATAGATGTTTGCTGAACTACTGTATAATTCAATTAATGTTTGAGAAAATCACTGAGTTTAGAATGGAGGGATTGATGGATGGGGACCATCAGTGGTCCGTGTTGTCCTGTAGAAGCAAGGTTTGTAGGCAAGGATGCTGACCAATGGTATAACATCCAGCTAACATTTTGTATTGCCACATGGGGGAGTTCCTATGCCAAAGGGATGCTTATTATTTTGTCATTTGGGGAGAATTTGAATTCAGAAAAAAACACGAGTTTTATTCTGTTAGTTATTAGACGTTCAGGCATTGTTATGCAAAAGGCTTTGCTTATTGTTATAGCAACTTTCACACATGTAACAGTTTCATTCATAAAGGGGTTAATGCTTAAATTTCTGAATGTAAACAAGATGAGTAGGCTAAATATATATATATATATATAGTCACACCAGTTTCTTCAGATTACTGGCTCCATCCAATCTCAGGAATATTTATTTTTTTCTGCCCGTGTTTTGTTTAGCCAGATTTCTTTTTTGTCCGAAAGTCGGCAAAGTTATCCCCAGTTAGGATTTTTCTTTTAAAGTTCTTCCTTTGAAGTGATTGACTGCGTTCTGCCATTGTTTAATGGTATTCCTCTATAATGCCCATGCCTGTTTTTTAATGCATGAATTCTTTAGAATCCTTTACAAGGCTCTAAATTTATGATTTTGAATGTGGTGACTGATTTCCCAGCAGCCTCCCAGGAACCTCATAAGTAAGTAGCTGAAAAGGAGGCGAACGTCCTTTGGGCTCTTGACTAAATTGACCCCCAAAACGGCTCCTTTCCTCGCTTTAAGTCTGCATTAAGCCCAGTGCCCAAATCCATCTTGGCCTAGGCCGACCGAGCGAGCAGGCAATAAATCTCCAATAACTTCTTCTGAAATTCCCTACCTGAGGCTCCTTGGCTCGATTGCTTCGGCGGGCAATGAGTTAGATCCCAGTTGCCCTATTTATCACTCTGTTTGCACTGAATTGCTTTCATCCTCTTGCATAAAAGGGGAAATGAATCTGTCTGGATTTGGATGCTAAATGTCAAAGATAGACCTATGGCAGGCTGTTAATTGGCCCTGTCCCCAAAACAAATGTGGTATGGCCCCGGATGGCCATTGCAGAGTGTGGCCCTAATTTTATTTATTCATTTATCTACTGGTCAATAACCTGGTTTCTGTCGGGTATTCATTTATTGCAATGCTGTATTAGAGAGGAAAATCCTGTAGTGTGATGCCCACAGAGCTACTACATCTAGAGGCTCCCCCTGACTTGCGATGCTGTGCAAGAGAGCACCGTGAGGCCCATAGAGCTACTACATCTAGAGCTCGGCCCAACTACAGCATTCCGATAAACAAATGCTCAGGCGAAGCCGGGTCATTGGATAGTGTATAAATAAAAATGAATAATATTATTATGCAGTAATGTTATTATGGTCCGTAAATATGAACTATAAGTAAATACTTAGCACAGCTTATATTATTAATAAAAATATGGATTCTATTGATTAACTGCCAGCAAGGATAAATATTAACTCTGAATTGCCTTTTATTTGCTGTATTTTTCAAGGCTGCTACGCTTCAGTTTCCCCTCAAACTTCTAGTCTGTTCACGTGGGCATTTTTTTTTAATGGTGGGCACAGTTAAATATCAGTTATCAGTTGGCACAAACATAATGCTATTTTTGCTAAGCAAAGAAACCTTTCCTGGAACAGGTTCTTGCAAGTATGGTTAGAGCTGGACCATAGTGAAGTTGAGTCCTCTTTAATTCTCTGAAAAAGCTATATTCAGATGTGTTTTAGTTAGGAAAAACATGGCAAGAAAGTTATGGAATCATAAAGCTGAAAGGGACCTTCCATTCCTTACCCTGACCAAGGCAGGAATTTAATTTAATTTAATTTATTAGATTTATACCCCGCCTCATTTCCTCGGTCAAGGCATCCTTATAGCATCCTGGACAAATGGTTCTCCAATCTTTTCTTGATTATAGAAGATACTATGGAAGTTATGGAAGATGATCTAAGCACGGGCCTGTATTTATAAAACGTTAAGCTGTGTTAATCAGGGTCTATAGTTTAATAAGCAGTTCGTGTGGATATAGAGACTTCCCAAAGCCACCAAACTCTCTAAGAAAGCTTAACCTTAGATCTCGTTCAAGGTCAAGGTCGTGGTTGAGTGTAATCAAACAAATCAAGATTGTTTTAAAGCCAACATCAAATTCTGGGGTATTCAGCCAATTCATCATCCTGGCTTACCAACATCATAGATTTATATGCCAAGAATTGTGGCCCAAGTGAGCTAGCGCACTGCTTGTTAAACACCTGAAACCCATACAGGATTTCCAAACTAACTATTTTTTAAAGATCTGAAATGGAAAACAATGCAAGTGTCAAGAATTAAAAAAAGAGAGAGGTTTAGTACAGAGATTTTGCTGTTAGTTTGTGTTTATGTCAAAGGGAGGAACTAACGATGCGCAGAACAGTTGGGCCGATATCGCTGATATGAAGTTCAGTCAGAGCTGAAATAGCTTCCGGTGGCATATTTTAAGAACCGTTCCCATTTAACACCTCGAGACAAGCTGAACTATCTAAGATAGCAGGCTTTGCATTCTGCTATTAGCTGCTGTTTTGCACTCTGTTATTTGTATTATGTCAGACAAGCAGGCAGCCCAGACTGAATGATGTGGTTGTTCCAAGAATTATTTCAGGAAAGGACAAGGGTTGAGCAAGAAGGTTGACTTGGACTAAAGACGCTTCATGCTGTCCTCCAGCATTTATTTATGCTGATTTTTTTTAAAAAAGCAGAACTTTTCTATGGGCTGTGATGAGTTGCTTAGTTCTGAAAAACTGAATGTTCTACTTGCATTTTTTTTCCTCTCTCTCCCTAAATTGCCTTTTGGGTTCCTTGAAAAAAAAACCCCACCGAATCTTTCTCAGAAACCAAAATAGCCCAAATGTCAACGAAGATTCCCAATTGTTGCCTGGAGGTTGAGTCATGGCAAGCTGGACTTTTTGTCTTTTTTATGACCCACCGAAGAGAAGGACTTAGGAACAAGGACCCTCAATGGCTCTCTGCCTAGTGACCCAGTTTAAGTCAGAAATGAAACTACCTGGAGAACCTATGTGAGGTCTCCCTAGCCAGACTGAAGAACTCTACGGAGATTCTCCACCCTCCAGGTTCTGGTTGTCCCAAAGGTGCTTTTTCAAGAGGCAACTGGACTTTCTGGTTCATCTTTTTGAAGACATTTCGCTTCTCATCCTGAAGAAGCTTCTTGGATGAGGAGCAAAACAACATCTTCAAAGAAAGACCAGACAGTCCAGTTGCCTCTTGAAAAAGCACCTTTGGGACAGACTGAAGAAGCAAAATGTTTCAAGCCCAAAAAACCAGTCCAGTTGCCATGACTCAACTTCCCGAAAACATCCCAAACATATTGTGTGTGTGTGTGTGTTTGGGTTCCTTGTGATCTCATAGCTTGATTCTCTCCCACTCCATTGTGCCATGGCTACCCATTTGGTTTTTTGGGGTGATCTTCATATCAGCAAAGAGCATCTTATCTTGCTGGGCGATGGAAGAGGAGTGGATGGAATGGTCTTTATACCCACGAGAGTTGGGATGTCCCATCCTCACACGAGGACAAATCAATCTGGCCGTTGTGGTTGCTGCTGGCACATGTGACTTGGCGGACATGGTTTATGAAAATATGTTGGTGATGATGAAGTCATTGGCTTTGGAAAAGTCCCGGATGTTCTACCTAGCATTATTTCATGAACTATTTTATTTATTTATTTATTTATTTATTTATTTATTTTTATTAGATTTATACCCCGCCTTATTTCCCCAGTCAAGGAAACTACATCTATTGTTAGATGTGACTACTGTAGCCTTCCAGGACATGTCTGTCATGACCATTTAGGTTCCTGCAGAAAAGCAGCAAGTCTTGTTGTGGACATGTGGCTACACAATCTTGCAGTTCCATCCAGAGTTGTTCTTTCTCATCTTTGTCACATCCAGTTTTGGGGTCACAGGCCAAACGTGGATAACCAATAGGCAGCATCATCAATAACAGCTAAAATGAGGGAGTGGCTGGACCTCAACAACATGGCTGCGCAGATCGGCACCTACTATGATAACCACAGCTTTGAGGTTGGACACACCATGGTAGATTAGTTGATATCCTTCATCACTATCACAGAATTTCCAATATTCCAACACCTATGCATGTGATATGCACTTTGTGGTAGCATTTTGGCAAGCTCACAGCTGTGTCTAGTCAAGGTGACAATGCTTGGTAGGGCGATGCATAATTGAGGTGTTTGAGCTGATTCCACCCTTGCCAAATTGTGGTGGCAATGAGTCTATGCCAATGCATGTCATTACTGGGGAAGAGCCAAGTGTCTTTCAACATTGTCTAATGGCTGTTGGTCTATTAGTTGCAATTAAAAAAAACCATCAATTGCAGGAGGGCATTTGCCAGTGGTATCAACAAGGAAGAGGAGATTTCTCCCTGAATCACTTTCATACTGTTGCCAGGAAAACATTTTATTTATTTATTTATTAATTTCAAAATTCTTTATTGGCCAAGTGGGATTCGACACACGAGGAATTTGCCTCCAGTGCATAAGCTCTCAGTGTACATACAAGCAACGAGTGATAAATCATGGACATAATCATAAAATGCAATCGCCACAAATCATAAGATATCAACTCAGTGACTGTCGTAGTATACTAAATAAGCAAACAACGTAAATTATAATAGGATACTAAATGAAGGCAATCAACATAAATCATGTCATACAAGCCACAAAGTGATAGTCACAAGAAGCTAAGGAAATAGGGAATAGGGAAGGTGAAGAGATGAGACGGATGATAGACCTGCAAGGTGGTTTAACATCCTAGGGCATAGACCATGTTTGTATATCCATGTGGTCTCTAAGAGCTCAGGAGGAGAAATATGGTACTGTAGAAGAAGAATATTTGGGGAATCCTATCCAGTGAACTGGTAACATTTACTCAATGACCTTGAGTAGTAATTGTTTAGCCTACAGAACCAGCTTAGAAGTAGCCACTATGGTTTATGCTAATCTTCAGGCTTGTACCTAGAATAAGATAGGGATATTAATGTTACAATTGCATACCAGATATGTATCAGAAAGCATGCAAATGGGACATGCCAGATGTTCAGATATAAAACCAAATATTGGCCAAATGTTTAATGTATATGCAAATATTCTGAGGAATTTGGAGATTAATCTGCATAAATATTCAGAAAAGTGCACATTTTAACCGTTCTAAAGGAGGATCTGCTCGATGTAATTATTTCTTTTACGGAAACGATTAAACAATGTCCTCCCTCCGCCTATTTAAGCAAGACCAAAGAACTAAATCAAAACAGTGCTTGGCTTCTTTGCAAGTTCAACAAGCAACTTCAACTTGCATTTGTAAGTAGAGATGAAATATTAGCAACCGACAGAACAAAGTGATTGAAATCTGCGTTCGGTTTCCCAAGCATTCTGCTTAAGCTGCTTAACTTTGATTAGGAAATGAGATTCAAAGGAGTCATAATATATAGTAGCTTTGCCTTTGTTTTTCCAACTCTGCCTTCTACATGCTTGAAAAAGGAGATGAAAAGTTATATAATCAGCCCCGATTTAATTTTGTGGATAATGTTCCCAAGATCTAGAGATTTACCTTTTGAAACAACAGACAATCTTCAGTTTCATAAGCTAAAAAAGCACAACTTGCTTTGAATGTGTTCTGCATACCTTAAATGCCATTTGTTGGTTTACATCTGCAGCTATTCTGACCTGCATATAAATAGTATAACATTATTAGTTTATTATACATTGAGATGAAAATGAGGATGAGGTTCTGCTTCAAATATTAAGACAAGACAGGCCATCAGAGCACAACCAATTAAATTTAGCGAAAAAAAGAGAGTGTCAAGTATAAATGAACATAGGAATATATTTACATACGTTTTTATTTTCGTCGTTGAAGTGTAAAAATATATAAGGAATTTTCCTTGATGCTTCCACACAGGTTAGCATTTCGAAGACAAAGCTCCCTCCCACCAATTTCTCAAGATTTCTTTTTCCAGTTAATTTCTCTTCTACTCCACAGGTAGACATTTCTGACTGTTACTGATGAGAAATTCATTCCCTGGGAATTTTTATCCAGCGTTATGATGGATTGTACTTTGGAGAAGTTATAGCAGACTCAGCACCGCAGGAGTGCTGAAATCCATACTTTGCTGAACTTGGCACTGCAGCTCTCGGCTGACACACACAAATAATGCATTTTGAAATGTATATATTCCAGGGGAAAATATTCCCTGGGAGCGTTAAAATCTGGCTCTACCGAGTGGGCCCCAAGGGGAGAACACTCCGTACCAGAGATGGCCAGTGGATTGATAGAATATTTTAACTCTGTTGCTCCTTCCTTAGCTACTTTTGTTAATTCTAATGGAAATATTTAAGGTTTTATTTTTTAATGTTTTATATTCCCATTTCTAGCTTGTTGCAAGTCACCTACTGTTGCTTGAGGGAATGGTGGGCAGCATATACATTTAATAAATAAAATAAAAGTGTTGGGAACAACACAGTGCCATATAGAAGGTGGCTGAGAGAGAGAGACTAGGATGTACCCATGATAACAGTTCATTTTTTGGTCTAAGGAGGTTAGAGAGCTTGATATCAACCCATTCAAAACTCCTTCCTGTTCCTGGTATCCTAGCCTTGGCTCATCAGGTAGGAAGGGACTTCAGAGGTCATCTAATCCAGCCTCCTGGCCCAGGGAAGAAGCTTATAGCATGCCCATTTATTTATTTATTTGTCAACATGAGCAAGATAACAAGTAGAAATATAAACATAAACATAAACAAGAAGTATATACAATTAATGCCAGACAAATGGTTGCCCAATCTTTTCTTGAAAACTTCCCATGATGGAGCACCCACAACAGCAGGCAAGTTGTCCCAATGATTAATTGTTTTCACTGTTGTCCCCCCCCCCAAAAAAAAATATTTTTGCCCTCTAGATTGGACCTCTCTTTAATGCTCTCCCAGCCATGGCTTCTTGTCCTTCGCTCAGCTGCTTTGAAGAATCGCCCCCATTTTCTCTGCCTCTCAAGTCCTGCATTCAATGGGCTTTGCATTTTCCCCTTACTCATTCTTCTCTAGGACGAACGTGGACCAAAGTACTTGTTTATGGATGCAAGGATTGAAATGAAATTTGGGTAAATTGTTCAAAAATGTACACCCTACTCTGATAAGCAGTGTATAAAATCTGAGTGCTATTGCTATCTATGTTGTAAGCCACCCAGAGTCCTTCAGGAGTTGGGTGGCATAAAAATGTAATAAATAAATAAAAATGTAATAAATAAATTTCAAAACATTCTCTGCCATTTCCACTAACCTGAGTAAAAGCAACCAATAATTCTTTCGACGTACCACAAAGCAGCATAGAAATTTTGGGCTTGAAATTTTGGGCTAAATTCCCAGAACTTTATAATTATATCTTTCGACCGATAAGGAATAAAATCTTTTTTTTTCCCAATAAAACTGGCTAAGGTATTATTTGAAACCAGAATATTCGTATACTGTACATACACAAATTTATATCCTAATATCCACCTTCACAGTAAATATTAAAACAAGTTAAATCCCAGAATTAAGTATACCGCACAGTAAAAGCTGTTTCATATTTCATAGTAAAAAAAAAAAATACTCTGAGAGCAAAGAAAACAAATTTAAGGATGTTATTTCAAACACAGCAGATTTGTGCCTTCAACTATATTGGCTAAAGCTGATAATGACTTGTGGCAGAGGTCTGAGAAAGAAACTAGAGCTTGCAAATAGACATAAGTTATTGCATTCACTTTAACATATGTATTAACTCCTTATTTTGATGAAAAAGGTAAATTCCAGTCATTTAAAATATATTGGATTGAATCCAGAATCCCAGATTATGTTGGACATACAAATATTGTACTGAAATCAGTGGAATTAAGTGGGATACGCACAGACTGGATCCAACCTGTTTTTTTAAAAACAGAATAGAGTACTGAAGCAAAATCAATACGACAAAACACTTAGAAAGAAACAGTAGGTCCAAATGTAATGAATTCAAATGTCAGAAATAAGCAGAAAAACAATGGTACAGAAAAACACAGCAGCCATAAGAGCTCTCTGGAAGAATACAAAGAGAAAAGAGGTTTTATGCCAGACCTTCTCGGGACCATTTCCAGCAAAAGAACCTGAAACACAGCTTTGGAAGAAGATTTCGGCCTACAAACTGGAAAGTAATCATCATCTATTTGAGTTAGGCTTGTCTTCCAGATATTTAAAACAATTCTCATCACCCAGGGTTAGCATTCAGATACAAGTGGTATCATTTTTTAGTACAACTACACAAATCTAGATTATTCCCATTGATGAAGTGTTTTGTCTCTGGTGGGACCAGTTTATCAGGGCAACCTGGTCTACCCAATTATGGGATGGAGCATACTGCTTCTGTTGATGAGAGCTAAACAGCTTGAAATAGATTTATACTAGTCTCCCTTTATTTCTTTATGTCGGTAAAACATAAAAACATCTCCTGGATTGGGGCTGAAAGGCGAAAGCGGAAGCAGTGTGCTCTGTCCCATAATTGGGTAGATCAGGTTGCCCAGATAGACCAGTCTCACTGGTGAAAAAACATTCCCCTGGTATAGATGGCAAAGTGAGGAGACTCCGTGGCTTAGATGTTATTGTGAGCAGTGGTGATATTCAGCCGGTTTGGCCTGGTTCACACAAACCGATGGCAGTAATTTTCCAGCTGGCCCCCCGACCTGTCCCTGCCCTCCTGCTCCTGCCCTAAATATCTACATTCCCTTGCTTAAGCTCACTTGATTGGTGCTGCAGAGCTATGCCGCACCTCAGCTGAGCGAAACAACTCACCCCTGCCTGCCCTGCCCCTCCTCACCTCCCCACATGTGGGTCCTCACTTGCGCATGTGCTCAGACTCTCAGACTCCTCAGAGGCCTTTCGGCGTAAGGAGAAGCCTGC
>JANHGC010008170.1:15094-25434 GCA_027560395.1 Boaedon fuliginosus
TCTGGGTCCTCATTTCACCGACCTTAAAAAGGATGGAAGGCTGAGTCAACCTTGAAACTATTCGTTGAAGGATAAAAAATATCATCTGATGGGATCTAGAAAACACACTTTCTGTTAGCTAAACTATTAGTTAAATGATGACTGGAAAATATGGGTGTATCTTCCTTCCTTTCATTATGGATAAGACTTTCAAACTATACATCCACAGGCAGATGAGCTGGATCCTCAACACTTTATGATGTGTAACTGCTAAATATTCCAGCTATCCTCACATTCCCAGAAATGTTTCCTGCAGTATTCATATTTTTTTTTTTAAAAATGAAGTATCCATCTGAGCTTGAACCCACTGATTTTTCTCACACCCTGTCTGTTTCCCCTCTCATTCGCCTTGATCTTTTGATGCTGGCTCTGCTTAGCTGTCTTAGAGTTACAATGATGTCATCTTCCAGAGCTTTCCTGTTTGATTCCAAGAACAACAGCAGTAAGCAGGGAAATGGAAGAAAGCTTAGCATTTTTGTTCCGTTCTCCCAGACCAAAACGGCCTCTGATCCCTTCAAGTATTTTCTTCCAATCCAGCCACCCCCTTCCAACGTCTCAAAAATTAAAGATTTCCCTCTGCTCGTGGCTGTTCCAAGCTTGCTTCCATGAGTATTCCTTTGTGCAATTTTTCCAAGCTGTTGGAGTAGGGTTATTAGTTTTACCTGGCGTGAGCCAGCCAACAAAGTGAGTAAAAGGAAGAAGCATCTCAATTCTGGCCTTCAATGGCAGCTGTACTATCACAAGAGCTGAGTGGCCGACCTGGCTGCTAACCAGGGCTGTTGTGGGGAGATGCAAAGACAGCAGTCCCATTGGTCCATCCTGGTATATAGGTGTCGTAGAGTTCTGGAGGAGGGACCCAGAATAGCTGGAGAGAAAAGTTGAAATTTGTAACTTTCAATTCTGCAAAAATGATGCATCATAGGGCAGCAATTTTTTAACCAATCAACTATTGTTATAGGCCCATTCATAAATTTGTTCATCTGTAAACCTCAGTAGATTTTAGTTTCTAAGATATTCATCTATTTTCTTAAAGGGGCTATCAGCTCCTTAATTCTTCCTATTTTTTTCTTCTAATTTCATTTAAAATATTTTGTATTTTCTCTTGTCTCTTCCTCATGATTTCAAAATTACGTTGAATCAGGTAACCTGTAAAAGTTTACTTGGATCCCAGACCGTTCTCAAATCTATACCTTTATTTACATTTTTTTTTTTAAAAATAATTTACCTGACTTCTCACTTAATGACTACAGATGATCCCTGAAATACTCATGACTGAAAGTCCATTGTGGACATGTAATATCTTACTTAACGTCTGTGGCTGGCACTTAGCAACAAAGTTCCCAGTCCCAACTGTAGTCATTAAATGAGGACTACTTGTAATAATCTAGAAAATGTCTCTGTTTCTAAATTTGAGTCCTGCAACCCTTTTATCGTATTGAAATCATGTAAAATCCTGGACATTGACCGTAATAACACAAATTTTTAAAAAATGTTTTCCTTCCATGGTTTCCAACTCCTGACATTGCCGCACTGAACATGCACTGAAACTAGTGTAACAAAAAGGCTTAACTGTGTACTGGAAAGACCCGACTGAGCTACAAGAAAGATCAAATGAAGAAGAGAAAGGAGGCATGGGAAGACAAAACATTACTGGCCAGTATATTTAAAAAAAAAAAGCAGTTGAAACAGATAATAACAGGACCTGGCAATGGCTAAGAGCATGAAAGCATGAAAGGCTGGCCGCACAAGACCAAGCCTTAAGAACAAATAAGCCAGAAATGAGAACCCACCAGACAGCAAATGCTGCCTCTGCAAAGAAGCTGAAGAAACAATGGCTACCAACAGCATCATGACGAAGTAGCCACAATAGTACATAGGAAAATCTGCAAGAAATATCATTCGCTTGCGAGCAAGGACTGGATCATAAAATAGAGAAAGTCATACAAAATGAAGAAATTGCTCTAAGAGACTTGAGAATTCAGACAGGCACCTGCCACAAGGCTTAACAGTCTGGGGCATTTTGTCGATCAACTGTGTGATGAATGTGAATGTAGATGGATTTTTTTATCTTGTTATCTTGTATATTTTTATGGTTGTAAGCCGCCTCGAGTTCCCCTTAACCGGGGAAATGAGGCAGGGTATAAATCCAAACAAATAAAAAATAAATACAAATAAATAAAGGAGGTGTCATTAGGCATACTGTAGCCTTTGAAGTTGAGACCCCAGATAAAAGCTCCCTTTTTTGGCACATTTAGGCACTCAGTCGACAACAGGACAGGAACAAATAGAGAAGGATTGGTTCAGTCGAGGATCATGTCAGTAGGGCGATCTCCATTACCCCAAATGTCCAGATTAGAAAGCAGTCCTCCACGTGGGACTTCATATAATCCTATATGAAGATGGACTCGCTGAATATATAGAGCTGCAGAAGTTAAAGCCCACACTGGAAATATGTTTTGTAATCTCTGACTTCATTTGCAAATCAGCCAGATGGCAATTAGTGTGGAGGTGTATTTTATTCAGCTTTGAGGACAGGTTAGTTAACGCTGAAGGAGATTTGCTCCGGCTAGGAAAGTGTGAGGACGGTCTTAATGAGGGGTGGGGGGGTGTGAAATAAGGATAGTATATTGTAATAATTACTGAAAATGCCTACGATCAACCCTAGAGAGAGACCAGCATGGTGAAAATGAAGGTGATGGGGAAAAGGAGAGAAGGCAGCTCTTAGGGTCAAAACGCTGCTAAACTACACCGTGCAGACAACCCATTGAGCTGCACTATAACACATCCAATAATGAGCTGTCCGCATTTAGACCTTGGGCAGCAAATCCAACCTCTTAGAATAGATGTGACAGAGTTATAGGTTGCATTTGTTGCTCCATTGGTAGCCAAGAGTCTAGCTTGGTGTCTAGGAGAACTTGATAGAACCTCTCTGAACTGTGAGACACGGCAAACACTCAGAAGTATCCGCCTGTTTTTAACCCCTTCACTATTCCCGACAGAGAAAACCCATCCATCTTGAAGGAAGCTTAAGTTTCGTGATCTCCTGGGTAAATAAATTAATCTTCTCCCCTCTACCAATACTGCATTTCCAGATATTTCCCTGCACACACACGCACATAAACACCTACCAGTCAATACATCAGATAGGATACATATTGTTGAGGATAAGTTGCTAAAGTGAATTTGAAATGTGCTTCCCAAAATATCATTTACACATTTACCAGATGGTAAAATAAACATGTAAATTGTTATCAAGTATACACCAACTTTATCCTGCAAATTTTAGGCACCAGAGGGATGGTGTAAAAATTGTTGCATATTGTGTTACTTGTTCATTTAATAGTTTATTAGCATTTTAAAGTAAATATGTATAATCTTCCCTTTTTTAAAAAAGGCATTGATATTTTAAAAATAATTCTTAACAACTTAACACTTCTCCAGTTATGCAGCAGTTCCAAGTCCCACAATGTAAAAATCAGGGACATACGTAAATTTGTAGTTTGCACTGTGCGATGATAAAGGAAGGGTAATTATGCTAACCAGAAATTGATTTTGTAGAGAAAGGAGCATTAAAAATGTCTGACAGCATTACCTTTGAAGCAAGTGGGGAAGAGGAACAGGGTGGGGTGGAGTGGGTTCAGAGGACCAAATCAACTAACAGATGAATACTGCTGATTTAAGTAAAAATCCACTGTTGGTTTTAGAGATCCACTGAAACACTTCTCTATTATCTTTAGAAAGATTGAAACCTTCTAAACGTCTTCTGAAAAAGCTCCCTAGAATGTACGAGGGGTAATAATGCCTTACTCACTTTCTTATCTGTCTAGGTCAGTGGTTCTCAACCTGGGGGTCGGGACCCCTTTGGCGGTTGAACAATCCTTTCCCAGGGGTCGCCTAAGGCCATTGGAAAACACATATTCCCCTATGTGGTCCCAAATAATTGTCTGGTTGGGGGTCACCACAACAGGAGGAACTGTATTAAAGGGTCGCGGCATTAGGAAGATTGAGAACCACTGGTCTAGGAGATGCTCACTTTCCTCAAAAAATAGATGCCAGGCAGATGTTCAAAAATCAGGATCATTTTATTTAGAATAAAATAGGATAGAAAAGTAAAGATAGGCCCTAAAGGTAGAAGATGGAGGGCTTGCAGGCCTGCATGTCCTCCCACCCCTACAGCATGGTATGAAGAATTTAAAAAAAAGTGGTCAGGGGCTTTTATATCCATATAAGCTCCTCCTTCCCTTTAGAAATATGGAGATGGCAAAGAACCCCATCTAGTAGCAGAATATGAGTACTACCGCTGGATAGAAAAATCGCAACACAATCTCTCATGACAAAATAGTTAATTTTAATCTCTCCTCCTGACCACTTTCCCCCTTTTTTGTATCAAAACTAAGAGTAGGCTTATGAGGAAGATTCTTCTGGGAGGCAAACTACTCAATTTTTTTGACCCTTAAGAATCTCGCCCTCCGGAAATCTGGCTTTCCTACTACACTATATGTTCAGCAGATAATATGACTCCCTCAGCTAAACTTCTAACAGGTGGCATGCTTCAGGCTGACAGTTTAAAATAATGAAGAGGTGTGGAGTACTTTTTGAGTCAGTTACTATTTGAATGGAGGGGAAGAAGAATTGGAGGTTCAGGATGAAGTATAACAACTTAGGAGGAAGCAAATATTTCATCCTGAGATAAATGGCTGGAAGAAAGCTGATGGTTAGAACTCTTAGTCTAAAGATGTAATAAAGCCTTAAGAAGACATCTGAGCCCAGTATCCAAAGGTTTCATCAGGGAGTTGGACCAGAATAAATTTAAATTTGCATAAAAAGTGTCGATGTGGATGAGGCTGGGGTTGTGGAATCAGCTACATAACAGTGTCCAAGTAAAAATAGTTTATTAAAGATAAAAAATAGAGAGGATGTCTCAGAAGAGACTACATGGATAGGTATCCAAAAAGAAGTGAGTGAGGGGGAGAATGCACGCTCCTTATATATGTGGGGTAACCACATCCCCCCCTACAGGTGCCACAGGTGCAGCACTGATAGGTGCTGCCACCAAGAGGCATACTGGGGACAGAGTAGGAGCCCAATTTTGGGTGACAAAAAGGGCTTGCAACATTTCTATATCTTAAGAGCCAGAAGATAGATAGAAAGATTGACAGATGGATGGATAGACTGATGGTAACTATGCTATTACTTCATAGGATACAATGCAATCTCCTTTGAACAAACTAATGATCTTTTTAAAATACCTGCTCAAAGTCAATAGGCCTGTTTAAGTAGCATGAAAAGTGTAATGTTTGCAATTATTTCTAAAAGAATTGCCCAGTGCTTGGACTAGTCCAATATATTGAATTCTCCTTATCTTAGAAATGGAATTATACACACGCTAGACCATCTACGTCTACTAAAGACCATCCACAAGGGAATAGCAATATAAATACCGTTGATGCAAATTGTCCTTGTTATTAATTTTGAGTGATGGTATTGTTCCCAGATCTCAGCAGCACGAAAGTACTTACAGCAGATGCCATTGACTGAAGTTCTTTATTAATAAACTATATTAATAAGAGTAAACGGTTTCTATAGTCATTCTTTAAGTCTAACAAGATAATGGTGGCTAGAACCACAAACTGTGACAAGGATCAGTTAAGCAAAGGTGGGAGGGCTTTATATACCCTGGTATAATACCTCCCCTCAGGCGGTTATGAAAGTGTGGGAATATTTGAGCTTCAACAGTTCCCTCTGATTGGTTGATTCAATTATATACCAATATCTAGCACAGTTAACTATTTAGTTGACAGTCCTTCTCTTTTACAGCTTTAGTATTCCGCTGCTCCAGTTATTTTAACATATTAAATAGCTATTTATTGTCTATTTTACCACTCTCTGCTTTGTCTTTCTGCTCTAGTCAAATTGTTCCCACAGGTGAATAAAGGAAAAAGCTTTATAATGGAAAAGCGGTAACTGGTTTTTTAATCTGCTGAAATTCATATGGACAAAGAATCCAAAGTTGCAAACAGAATAATGTTGGCTGGCCTGAATATCATAAAAGTGGAAAATCTCATTTCGATTAAAAGAAACTAGATAAATAAGGCGATCTGCTCTATATCTGGGCAGTTTCTCTAGCTCCATTCTGGCTACTTATTATTGTCTAGTCTATGGCATATCTGCACATGCCATTTAAGTTGTTTTTCTCTTCTGCCCTGCCAACTGACTCTAACCCAGTTTAGGAAAATTCTGTCCAGGCTAAGACACTTTGGCAGCAGCTTGCTAGTTTCGTTCAGTCCAGACTGCAGGCTATGGTGTCTTCCTGTTGGACGGTTGCTTTCCTTCTGGGACTGCCCACTTTGTTCCAGGAAAACAAAAGCCCGTCCGCTTTGCTTTCTGGGGATGGGACTTCCCACCTTTAAATATGTGTGTGATATATATATATGGGCTAATAGGTAGCTTCTGCCTCAGGTGAGTGGAAACAATAAAGCAATAAAGCTCTGGACTAAATAAAGTCTGTGAAGAACCCTGCTTACCACAAAAATGGTTTTCAGGCTTTGAACTGGCAGGTTACTCTCTTAACTGCTATGTTATTTCTTTAGTGCTGGAAAGGGGAAATCTAAAGAAAAGTATCAGAGTGTTTGATAAGCATTGCCCTGGTTGAAAACATGGTTTTTCCTTTGCAAAAATAATTGACCTGTTGAGGTTAGCCTGCAGCAAAGCAAAGGGCTTCTTTAACCCAAAGAGACAAGAATGTTCAAGCCGACATATGCCGGAAAAGTACACTGTATTTTTGAAGTGGAGCAGAAAAACACACATGGAGGTTGCTTTGAGGGTGATTGGAAGATCGATAGAGGGTAACACACTCTATTATGACCCTCCAGAAAGAGTTTCCAGACAGTCCTGATAACAGGCTAAGCCCTAAATCCAGACCTGCCTTTAGAGGCTTGTAGGGTCTCAAGGAGAAGTGTTTCTCATCATCTGCCACCTGATCCTTTCGAGATGAGACTTCAGAAATTGAACGCTGAGTGAGGATCTTATCAGTAATGTGCTCTATCACTGCACCATGGTCTGGTGCTTCATAACACCATCAGCTTATAATACTTTGAACATTAGAAATTAAGCACTCCCCCCTCCCCCCCAAGAGTGCTATGAAAGTCATTGAACAACACCTGAGTATGCATCAAAGTCAGAGGAGCAAAATCTAGGGACTGAGCTAACTTTTCTAATTGCAGTGTGTGTGTGTGTGGGGGGGGTCAATTTTGAATAATCCTAAGGAGCAAATGGGTCTCCTATTACTTGCAGTTGTTTAAGAAACCCATAGTACTTTATGGAATCCATTAAACTCATAAATCCTCCTTCCAGAATGAATTCAAACCCCCTCCCATTTTTGCACTATAATCAGTGAGTGTGATCCTTGAGCAGATATATATTGTGCATCTATGATATCAAGTGAGATGTCACAAGTTTTAGACCTGGGTCAATACTCTTCAACATTTTGATTAATGACATGGGCAGTGAAGTAGATGGAAGCCTTAGCAAAGTTGCAAAAGACCTAAACATGGAATAGCTAATAAATAAATAAAATTGATCTCAATAAATCAAGTAATTAGAAGGACCAAGAGTAACAGATTTAAGAGATAAGCACCAAGAACCTTCCTTACAGAAAAAAAAATACTTTAAATAAACAGGTTGAAAATATTTTGGGTTGGCAAAGGTACAGATTAAAAGGATCTTAGTATTATTATTTATTTATTTATTTAATTTTATTTATTACATTTTTATGCCGCCCAATTCCCGAAGGACTCTGGGTGGCTTACAACATGCATAGCAATAGCACTCAGATCAATCACTGGACAATTGTCCAAATAGTTCAATATTGCCACAAATCAATTTTTGTTTCAACTCATCAGCTAATGTAAACTTTCTGTCAAACGCTTGGGAAATCAGGCAGTTCAAGTGAGTGTAAAGATTTATTGCAAGATTAAACTCTCCAGAAGAATCTGGCCAAGTGACCGTTAAGGGAAATGTATGGGAGTTAAGAATAGAAAATAATTCAAGGTGGGATGGACTTACATCTCTTGCGAGCGTGAAGGGACTCATGACTTATGACATGTTTGACCGCTCCCTTGGGCTCAGACTGCTCGTCTCCTACACTTTCCTCTTCTTGAATTCTTTATTGAAAATAAAGAGCAAGACACCAGCAGATGTTGCCCACCAGCTGCAAGTTATTAAGTACAGGCAGTCCTCAACTTACAACCATTCACTTAGTGACCATTCAAAGTTACAACTGTGCTGAAAAAAGGGTCATATGACCATTCTTCATACTTATGACTACTGAAGCATCCCTGTGGTCATGTGATCAAAATTTGGATATTTGAAACTGTATTATTATTATTTATTTATTTATTTATATTTATACCCCGCCTCATTTCCCCTGTCAGGGGGGAACTCTAGGCAGCTAGTATTTATGATGGTTACAGTGTCCTGGGGTCATGTGATCACCTTTTGCAACCTTCTGACAAGCAAAGTTGATGGGGAGGCCAGGTTCACTTAACAAGTGTGTTAATAACTTAACAACACCGGTGATTCACAGAACAAGTGGTGGGGAAAGTTGCTCCAATTGTAAGCAGAATGAATTGCCATAGCCTGTGGTTACTTGGATATGGCAACACTGTGGGTTAAGCAGGTGCCTGAGCCATTAACTTCTAGCACAGGTTGCAGGTAGGGAAAAGCACTTAATAGCTTGTCTCATCAGCTGTCTACGTGGCCTTTCAAGTACCTAAGCACTTCTGCAGCCTCTCCTGTTCTGAGTGACATGCCTGGAATTGCTTCTGCTTTCTGTAAATCCAGTGCCTTTCAAGCAGAAGGAAAGGATTTTCTGTGACAGACACCCAGCTACAATGAGGAGCTCTCTGTGGTCAGAGCTTTGATTCACAGTGTTCTGTTGTAGAAGCTTTGCCATGCATTGGCCAAACTCACCTCCGTTTTTTCCTCATTTATTGTGTGTCAGGAAAGGTTTGTGTACAGTTTGCAGACTAGCACAGATATGACCTCGGTGAATGCCCTCCATCTTTCCTGACATTGTCTGTTCTAGTACTTGCTCTACAGCAGCACTAGTTATTTAAACATAATTTTGATAGAATGATCTTCCAGGAAGCCAACTACGCTGCTGCTTTCAAGAGAGAACACAATGAAAGCATTCTTTTTAATCCATTTTCACATGGTGTTAGCTTTGCTTCAGTATCAGACGGATAAAATGTGGTTTTTGTCAGCTTGAAATAGATATTAGTAGGATGCAGAATGGGGAAATGAAATGATGAACTCCAGGAAGCACGGATCTGAATGTTTCCATTTTGTTTTTGTTACTGATATTTGGATAAAAATCAAAATATTTGTGCTGATTGTTTTCTAATTCAAGGATTATAGTTTTAGTTATGTAAAAATCATTACTTTGAAATAGCATCATTAATACATTGATAAGTAATAAGGAACATTTCAAATAGAACTAGAGTTTTAGACAATCATTCATTTTTGGTGTATAATACCAAAAGGAATATCTTTGGTATAAGGATAATAATAATCAAAATGGTGATCATGATTGTTCACATTTGAAGCCTTGCCTCTTTTTGTGGATGTATGTTTCCTACACACATACAATGGGACAGGCTTTTGATTTGCGGTCCCAACCCCTTCTTCCTATTTGTTAGACTGAATAATGTTAGTTTTCCAATAGAAACAAAACAAATCAGTCATATTTTTTCTAATATAGACTACAATTTTTTGCTGTACTGTTTCTTGAGTCCACATAACATGCTTAGGAGGGGCTTTGTTTTATTTCTAAGATATTTTAGTTGTTCTACTAAAGGCTTGCAGGGTTCCACACAAAAGAAATACAAATCAAATTCAATAAAAGGATTTAGGTGATTTAAAAGCTATCAGTTAAGAATAACCAATGAAAATATCTAAAAATTAATGAAAATGAAACTGATTTAAAGTTATGGCAGTCTTCCTAGAAGTATAGTTTGGTATATTAGTTAAGGCTTGTCTCTAAAAACTGTGGGATTGTGAGTTCTAGTCCCATTTTAGCATGAAGCCAGTTGGGTGACATTGGGCCAGTTGCTCTCTCTCAGCCCTAAGAAGCAAGTAAAGGCAACCAGCTTCTGAAATTTTTTATATATATATGCAGTATCAGAAATGTAGTTGTCCTCCACGGGTCAGTTGGGGTGGGGGGAGATGGGATGGACAGCAGATGGGATGGATGCCTCCTGTAGCACACTGTCAGCCAAAATATCCGTGTCCCGTTTTGGCAA
>JANHGC010008170.1:29247-41382 GCA_027560395.1 Boaedon fuliginosus
CAGAGTGTTTGCAGAACACCACGAAGATTTTGAAGTCAATCGCGCGCCACGTACGTTTGACAGCTGATTGAGAAGCTCGTCCACAAAGCGGGTAACCAGCGAACCGGTAGAAATCCATCCCTGATCCTCTCATTTTATCTTATGTCTCTATTCATTATTTCAACAGCTAAAATAAACCAAAAAGAGTTCACAATAAGCATTTCCATGTCCTCAAGTCGCATTCCTGACCTAGGAGAACAAAGAGGAGTAAATCTTTGAAAGCCAGCAATAGAATGCTATGCTTTGTATTTCAGATGCCAATGCATAACCCAATGTTGTCTCAGTTCAAAAGCTTTGCTATATGTCAAAAGCTTTGACGTATAGCCATTCATTTAGTGATTGTTCAAAGATAGGATGGCACCACTAAAAAGTGACTTAGGACCATTTTTCACATTTATGACCATTGCAGCATCCCCGTAGTCACATAAAGAAAATTTGGACACTTGCCAGCTGGCATACGATGGGTTACAGTGACCCAGGGCTATATGATCACCTTTTGCAAGCAAAGTCAGTGGGGAAGCCAGATTCATTTAACAACCCTGCTACTAACTTATCTATAGCTGTGATTTACTTAACAAATGAAGCAAGGAAGGTTGTAAAATGGGGCAAAACTCACTTAACAAATGTCTCACTTAGCAACAAAAATGTTGGGCTGAATCGTGGTTGTAAGTCAGTCGAGGGCTATCTGTACTTATAAATATTATATAATGATATACTATAGAAATGTTTTAAATAAATACATAAAAAAATAAAATACAAGGCCAATTTGAGTGGGACTAACAATGAAAGTTTGGTTGCCACTCTGTAAGCAGTTCTTTAAGAATAAAGATTACTCTCACTTTTGGGTAAACTACGTATAGAAATGTGTTGTGATACAAAGGCATGCATCGTAGAATCATTGCAAGCAGCACACCATCTTCAAAATTATTTTTTTACTCTTTGTAGGATGAACCAATGTATTGAAGCTGATGATGTTTTCATTGCATATTTGGGGAAGATACTCTACTAATCAAAAAAGGTATGTTGGTTCCAGGACAATTTGTGTGCTTAGGTTAGAGCTTGCATGACATGCTCTGAAACACATACACTTTTATCAGAACAATCTTCCTATATTTATTATTAATTACACTTTTATGCCGCCCAACTCCCCAAGGACTCTGGGTGGCTTACAACAGAGATAGCAATAGCACTCAGATTTTATGTACTGTTTATCAGAGTTTACAACACCCCCCCAAGCAGTTACAGAGTCAGCATATTGCCCCCAAACAAAATGACTCCCCATTTTACCGACCTTTAGAAGGATGGAAGGCTGAGTCAACCTTGAGCCTTGGTGACATTCGATCTGACAACCTGCTGAACAAGTCAGCAGAGATAGTCTGCAGTACTGCCTTTAACCACTGTGCCACCATCTTCTTTAAATTATTCTAACATCTATTCTTCCATTACTTCATCCCACCTTGTTTCATTAAAGTATTGGAACAAAGTAATAAACGAAGTAAATATGCTCATCTTTGCATCATGCAATACAGCTATAAATCTCATTCTTTGATAACAGCTGTAACGTGGCCATCATTTCAGTTGTGCAGCTGCCGCAACAATATCAAATTTGATTGTTAAAAAGCAGTTAAAACTTTAATGCTACAGTGGAGGTAAACATACAGTGTGCAATAAATAAACATTATCTAATGAAGCATGTTTATAATTCCTTCCCATAACAGTCAGAATCATATATCTTTCCTTTTTGAGCTATAATAGCAATCATTATTCTTGAGCAACCGTAACAAAACATAACCAAAAAAAATTCTACTTACAGTAAGAATATCAGGGTAATGTTCAGTTAAACATGAAATTGGGAGGCATCATTTACTTTATAACTGACTGGCATCATTTACTTTATAACTGAACATGCTGGAAAGTTTATGCTTTCATTGCCTACATCATTTAAGAAATTGGGATATACACTTTTTTTTTTGTAATACTTTCTGTTGGTGCTCTGCTAATTGGTCTGTAAAATTCCATATGGTTTCATATGCTGAAGTATCAAAGGACTAATGGTAACTATTTTTACAAAAACGCAAAAAAAAAAGGAAGTGAGTTGCCACCATCATTTCCGTAATAAATGTATTTGAAGAGATTGCTTATCAGTCTATTTGTGCACTTAAAGCAGTATTTTTTTAAAAAAAAACTGAGACCATTAAAATGTTTTGCACATCTCTGGCATGAGTTCTTTTTCCTTACCTGCTGCCGAACTATTTTGCTTTAAAAGCAAAAAATAAAATAAAATTGGGGATGCCAAGGAAACCTGAATGTATGTAAAACTATCCTTAGTATAGAAAGTTGGATAATGAGAAATTTACATTTTTTTAATGTTTTTAAAATATAACTGAAGTGGGCAGTTATGTTATATCTAAATAAGAATGCTGTTGTTGTTGTTGATAATGATGACAATGTGCCAAAATGTTGATGTAGTCAAGTAATACATTAATGCAGAAGACATATTTCACATAGGATTCATTTGCATTATCCTAACCATGGGTACTGTGCGTTGGCTCAGAATTTGTCTTTTCATCCAAAGCAAGTACTGTAGGATCAAAATCCTACAGATTCAGTCAGTAATGTAGTGGGGAGAAGGTCATGGCCAGGAGTCTCAAAGATAGAAGTTGATTAGGCATTGTTTCTTTCCAAGATAGCTTGCCCAATATGCCTTATTTTTGTTTCTTTACCTAAATTGGAGTCACTAGCTAGTAATTTATCATCTCCAGTTGAGTAAACCATGAGAGGACAAGAAGAGTATCAGTCAGCTAACTTGCCTCTCCCAGGCATATCTGGGCCACCTTGCCTGAATCCAAGAACTAACATAGTATTTCTCTGTTATGAGAAACATCCATTAATGTTTACCAATGATTTCATCATTGCCAAAGCCAAAGCCTGACAATATGATGACCATATATTGTGACTTTCTATCTTTGTCATCTCTGAAAATGGTCATGTTAGCCTTCCATTCATGCCAGTTAACACTATTTGAGAATTTCTCTGACAAAATAATTTGAAAGTCAAATTGGATCTTTTAAAAGATTCTGGAGGGTTCTCACCTTCTCCATTTTCCTCTCCTCAACTTTTATTACTTTTGATCCACTTAATAGCCTAATAAATAAAATCCCCAAATATTGAAACTTGGGCTTCTGGTTGAACAATTAAACAGTGGAAAGACTTTCCTCCAAAAATTGTGAATGCTCCAACCCTAGAGGTTTTTAAGAAGAGATTGGGCAACCATTTGACTGAAATGGTATAGGGATTCTGCCTGAGCAGAGGGTTGGACTAGAAGACCTCCAAGGTCCCTTCCAACTCTATTACTCTGTTATTATGATTAGTTTTACTGCCCTAAATGAAAACAATTGATCCCTCTGAACCATATTTTGGGTGGGAGATTCTATGTGTGAAGCCCCTGGCAATTGTTTCACTCACTCTGGGATAAAATGTTTGGCTTAAATGGAGGAGAGTGCCACATTGAAATAACATATGAAACATATTGGTTGGCTTTATATCAATTTCTCCTTCCCTCGCAGATTTTTTTTTGAGGGGAGACAAGGAAGAATGTGAGAGGCTGTATATTCTACCTGAATGCATGAATGGAAGTGTTATAGATGAAAACTAACAGAGGAAAATTGCTGAGAATCTGTTTTCCACATTGCAAACGTTACATGTTGGAATCTGTGGGGTGTCCAGTCTCCTTGACAAATTAGGTTCTTGCCCTCTGATCTAATAAAAGTAGCAAAAGGCAGAATTTTATAGACATTCCTGAGATGTTGTGATTTCCTACTCTTGCATTTCCCTGATGGCAAATTTGATTTTCCCTTTATTAGAGGAAATTTAGTTTAGAAGTGCACTGATGCAGTCCAAATGTCTATGGAGATACTCAGTCACCCAAGTCATGGTTGTTCCAAAGGTGCTTTTTTTCCCCAAAAGGCAACTGGACTTTGTTTTTCCTTGAAGGTGTTTCACTTTTCATCCAAGAAGCTTCTTCAGTTCAGTTCAGAATTGAAGAAGCTTCTTGGATGAGGAGTGAAAGTCTTCAAGGAAAAACAAAATCCAGTTTCCTTTTGAAAAAGCATCTTTGGGATGCAGTCCAAAATACCTAAGATCCTGTGCCTGCTCCTCACCCCTTGTAGTAGTAATTCAAAGTGGTATTATGAATTGCAGTTAGGGGTCCTATTCTGTGAATCCAAGTTTGTTATGCAGTGAGTAAAATAACCTCATTTTCTAAATCCAATCTGATGATCAAAATCCAATCTGAACATGACCTGACATAATCTGGGTTTTTAATGCATAGCTATTGTTGTTTTGAGATATAACTAACAGCAGTTCAAGGAACAGAACAATAATCAGGCTCCAAGTATCCTTCCCTTTCTTGAGTATGTTGAGCAATATCTCGCGTCTCTAATTTCTATTTGCACTAGGAGGACGAAGTCCCCTATGAACCCTTTGATGGAATTTTTCCTTTTCTCTATATCTAAGCCACAGGTTCAAGTTAGTTAATTCTTTGAAGGACCACAGCAGAAGAGAGAAGGGTGAAACTTTCTCTTCTTACCTGCTGGTGGCATTTGCATTTCAAAAACTTTCCCATAAAATTAAAAGCACATGGATTTAATCTGAATAAATCCATTCCTCGCTGTAGTTTTTATTGATTTTAACATTGCTCAGCATGGCAATTCAAACATTAAAAAATTAGGATTAGGAATAGGTAGACACGCAGGTAAATAGACGGATAGACAGACAGATAGTGGGGTGAACAGATAGAAATAGAAGACAGAAAAGCTTCTCCACAATCAGGAACTTGAAATACTAGATTCCCCTTCTCTTCTCTGAATATGTGAGGAACCAACCTATGCTTTCTGGAATACTAAAAGCAGGAACTGTATCCCACTCTCCATTTGTCATTCTGGCAAAGAACTTGAATGGTGTAGTTTTTGTTTGTAAGTTAGTTTATTGTTAGAATAATAATGTTAATAATAAGTGCCTGTTGTTGAGGCTACCAAAGACTCCCCTTGTTTGCTTCCTAGAAAACAAGACCAAATAATAGGTTGCAAGTAGGCAATATAAAGACAAATAAGTTCTTTCCTTTGGTGAATGATGCCCAAGGATAGGTGTCATTGTACACCTGGGTGAGTTCAAAAAGCAAGTTCAGTTGAGATGAAATTGAATGCTAGCCTTGTACCTATCAAGACCTCTTCCTGAAAGTATTTGCAATATTCACAGAAATGGCTGTGAGCAAATTTAATAAAGTTGTGCAAAAAAAGGAAAAAAAACACGGCTGTGAGCATTTACACCAAAACAACAGGTTCAAATTAAAAGATTTCCACCTGACTTATATAATTTGTTGCACTGAAAAAACAAGCATCGTTCCTTTATTCTATCCATCCCTGACAAAGAGCTTCATGCAAGGGGAATGCTGCCATTTTCTGTCACCTTTTCTTTCCTCTTGTGGAGTCTTAATCTTGTCCCTTTTTTCTTCTAATATGACATGCAGCTTTGACTCAAAAGAGGTTTTTGTGTGTGTGTGTGTGTGTGGGTTACACTAAAAAGTGGGGAGGTGAAGCCACAGTTCAATTCAATTTATTTATTTTATTGCTTCTCATACAAAGTCTCTCAAACCACTTTACAGTGAGAGTTAATCATATAACACTTGCCAGGCTTTGGCAGAGAGAGAGAGAGAGACGGATGCGGACAACACAGAAGGAACTGTACGCAGTTTAGACTGGGAAAATGAAGACAGAAAATTTAGAAGAAGAAACAACCATCATAAAAACAGCCACCCCTGCAGCAGGTCAAACTAAGCAGAGTGGAATATAGCCTCTTCATACACCTTCATTCATGCAGTTGTAGACTAACATATCTTACAGCTATGCTTGAATCTGCAAAATAATATTAGTGCAATTCAGTTATAAATGTCATCAACCAAATTTGTGTGTGTGTGTGTGTGGGGGGGGTTGTGTGTGATATGGTTGTGCTTATTGGTGAATAATCAGGTGAGTTTCCAGTTCCAGTATGGTTTCTGAATGAGGTTGTAGTTCCCCTGAAGTGGCAGGGCAAGTCATCAGGTCAAGGATCCTGTTGGACCTGGAGTTCATGTTAGTGCAACAGTTAGAGGCCAACAGTTAGATTTGCCTACCTTTGCCCAACTGGTAGCCAAATCTGAACCTTTGGAGTCCAGGAAGCCCTCACAATAGAGATTCATATCTTTATCATCTCACAGTTCGAATATTGCAACGTGCTCCACACGAAATTGACTTTGAAGATGTCTTCCAAGTGAACTGTTGCTGCCCAGTATGGCAGCTTGTCTGCTAACAGAACCCAACAGATTCATCATCAATGCTTTGGTTCTTGTTTTGGCAGTCACTTTCCTTCTGGGTCTAAGAAACACTTTTATCTCCTTAGATGGCTTAATTCCTGGGTAACATCTGTGCCAGCAAGTTTTGATCCATCTTGTAAGTCTTTTGAGGGGCAGGATGCCAAGACAACCGCCCACCTCACTTGATGCTCCTTCTCTTCTTCATGTTTTGAAACATCTAGTTTCTCAAAGTTGGAAGCCGTCTTCTTTGAATAAGGTGTACACATATGAGAGAGGGAATTTTGTCTTATTTAGCAATAGGAGAAAACAATATAATACAAACAAAAATCTCAATCTAGTAGATCCCATTGTGAGGCCTTGCATGAGGAAGTCCAGCATTTATTTTTCCTCTTTGCCTTTGTATATTTCACAAAAGACAAAAAAAAATCACTTTTGGCAATGTAGTATATGAAACTACAAAGAACGAGCTCACTGATTGTTGGTATAACTCAAATATATCTCAGGTATGTACCTTCATTGTGGGATTATAGGGTGGATGTGGATGGGGGAGGCAGAGAGAAAAAAGATGCAAAAATTTGGGACGCTTCCTGTTTCCTGGAGGTGACAGGCTGAAAGTGTTAGTTTACTGTAATCCATGTGCTCTATATCATGCGCTAAATAAGTAAGTTGAAAGTTTTGAAAGGATGAGAATAATTGAATTGAGTAAATAAAGGCATGAAACTTCAAGGTGACCTGATTACATTTTATTAGGGTAAGAGAAAATCAACCATTTGGTTGATATATTGTGGACAACAAAAGGAACAAATATAATATGTGAAAAGTGGGGTGGCAATCAGAGATAAAGGCCCAGGAAATAAATATATTGGATTACGGAACTATGCAAAATAGAAACTCATTGACTAAGAGGAGAAAGGGGAAAATATGTTAATATGACATCTCCAGCATTACTTTCAACATGAACTCTCCACATATGTCTGTCCACATTCAGCTACAACATTAAATGAAGATATAAAACACCCCTTCCAGATCAAACATCACAGAGACAGATGGCTGATTGATATATTTAAGGCACATTTGTTCATGGGCAACAACAGGAACTTGCTGCTTTCATTAAGAGACACATATAAAAGGGGTGAGGTTTGCATTACAACAATGCTGTCATCATTCTGACACCCACACATCCCGCATTTGCTTCTATCCAGCTATAGTTGACATATAGCAATAGCAATATCATTTAGACATATATGCCGCTTCATAGTGCTTTATAGCCCTAAGTGGTTTACAGAGTCAGCAATTGCCCCCAACAACCTAGGTCCTCATTTTACCCACCTCAGAAGGCTGAGTCAACCTTGGTCAGGATCGAACTTCTGGCACTTGACAGAGTTAGCCTGCAATACTGCATTCTAACCACTGCACTACCAGGGCTCTTTGTATAGACATAAATAGAGCCAGAGGGCAGACTTCTATCTGGGTAATTGTGAATATTGCCTTGATGGTCTAATAAATGGTAAAAATAAAGTTTCCTTTGAATTTTGGGTTAATTCCATTGACTACCTAGACATATCTCAGTTGTTTTCGTGACAATAATAAAAATGTATTTTTCTTTTTAATTTTCAAAATTTCATTGCAGTCCCGTATCTAAGTATAATCTGTTCTGTCCCTACTTAGGTTTTTTTTAAAATCAGTCAATGTAGGCTGCTTGATAAGGACAGGCTGCACTTGAAAAGACGGGAAAGCAAGCAGGGCAGCAACAGATGCAAACTATGTGCATAATTTTTTTTTAAGAAAATGTAATTCAATAAATCAGAGATTTGAAACAAAGTTTTATTTGATTAACAACTACTTGATTAGTATTTGACTTTCAAGCAACCACGTTCATTTGTTCAATTGAAAATTAATGGACTTGGGACTGAAAGTCATCTGTCTTTGGGTATAATTTTGTATAGGGTTCAGATCATTAATCTTCAAATGTTGAGGTATTATGCACAGTACTACATCTATGTTCATCATGTTCACATCTATGTTCAGCACAAGTAATATGTCATGTTATATGTGGATCAATAAAGTATGTGTAACCTTCTCAGTGGTAGTAAGTCAAAAATTGAAGCTCTACCGAGTGGTAGTAAGTCAGAAATTTGAGGTACTCTTACATCAAACTCAGTTGTGAAGATATGCAGGAAAGCTGTAACTTCTTCAAAGCTAAGTTCACAAACACTCCTGGAAAGTCACTAATCCCATCTGATACTTCAGGGAAAGTCCTCAAAAACCATTAGAAAAGAGAGGAAAACATTTTCTTATGAAGTTGCCCACAAAGAGATCCTTTAACCCCAAAACATCTGGAGAACTCTTACCTTTTACAGGAACATTAGGCCTATTGGAAGTTTAACATGCACCCTTTTTTAATTTCACACACACAGAAAAAACTTGAATGAGAAATTATCCTCCCATTAGTTAGTGGTATGTCACTGAATCGAAGAAATATAATCCCAAGGAGTATTAAAGGCCACAAAAGGGCATCCATATATTTTTTATAGATGAACAACACTATGTTTATCGCTTTCATTGGTTGAAAGTTGGAGCGATATCCTAACAATTAGAATACTGTTATTTTGCCTACCAATAAGTTCCATTACAGTCCCAACAGCTTATAGAGGGTTAATGTGACTTCTTTCATCTTTTCTATTCATTCAAAGAATCTTGGAGGGGAAAAAATACCCTGAACTTTTTCCAAGAAAGCTTGAAGAAAAGGAGAAAAGAAAATGGATGGATTTTAAGCCAAGAGGTTCACCCATCATTGTTTCCCCTCCCTTTGCTTTCCTGTTCAGATTCATGTTTCTCAAGTCATGCCACATCTTTATAATGTAGAATAACAAACTAGAATCCTATAGTAACTCATTTTTTGACCTTTTAATATTTCTGCCATGGGTTGTCAGAGTTGAGAACTGCTCTCTGTCCTAAGGTGATGGATTATTTAATTAACTGTTGACCTTTTCTGTATCATATGTTGACAATGAATGCACTCCTATTAAAGTTGCTTGCTTTGAAACTTGTTCAAATATGTATTGTATGTTGATATGCTATCTTCCTAGGAGAAGAAGGAAATGTTACCCTTCCTAATATAGTGTATCTCTTTAAATATTATTAATATTTGTACTACCTTCTACTGAAGTTTTCCTTTCCAGTACAGAAGCATTAATTAGAGCCACAATATTTAGCCTAACAGGTTATAGTTGAGAAAGCAATGTTCTTATATACTTCTTGCGACACTTCTATCAATTCATCCCTGTATCCGCAAATGGGCATGGTAAGAACTCTGCTAAATTAATTAACCATCTGATTTAGGCATAGGATAGTTATTTTAATCTGGTTGCAGCTATATCCTGCGGGGACATAAATCATATCTTCAAGAATCAATTCTTAAAGCTTTGGAAAAGACTATCAGAACGTATCTAAAGGTAATTACTCGGTATTCATTATAACATGACAACCTATCAATCCACGGATTTCAAAAGCTGAAGAAATGGGTGATTTCCCCCACATAAACCAAGAAGTCATCCCTTTTCTTAAATTCTAAACATTTTCACCCTCTGTTTATTTACTCTCTTTTAAACCGGAGTGCCTTTAAAAGCTAAAACAACTATGCATTTCTCAAGTACTTCCTAATAAATGACTATGTAGAAAGTATTTGCTCTTTTGGAAACCTGTCAATTTTCTTGCCAAATGTGTGCAAATCCAAAGCATCATCTTCCATCTTTATCTAAATAATGTGCATTTGCATTATAGCATATAAAGACATGGGATCGTTGTATAAGATTAGAGCTATGGAAAATGGAATATTTCTGCATCAGCAAAAATCTTGGAACCATACTGATGAGAGCGATGAATATGGAGAATATATTCTAATTATTTTGTTACATTGGATAAAATTAAGCACAGCCATTTAAAGTATGTGATTGACTCATGGAAACGATGATCATTTTTCATCCATTCCTTTAGGAGTAGTTTCCTCATTTTAACATGGGAGAAATTATAATTGTCATGGTGAAGAATTTCTATAACAAAAAGGGAATATTTTGTTTAGAACGATGTTTTTGTTTCAGACAATACCATTTTTGTCAACCCATGCATCATTTAAACAGTGGCAAGAGGCAATATCTTAAGCTGGCAAGAGTAAACACCACAAATTAAAAATAAGAAGTTACAAGAGGCAAATGAAACAGGAGAACCAGATTTACCTTATTTGAAGTTGCATTTCGCAGCTTGCTACAGGAGTACCTCAGTACCCATCATTAATTGCTTCCAGGAGACACCATGAGTACTAAAAATTATGATGCCAAACAAACCAGGTGACTTATCACATGACCTTTGTTTCAGCTAGGAAGGACTTCCCGCCTGTCTCTTTTTCTATGTCAGTGGCCTTCTTAGCATGGCTGACTTCCTGTCTGCTCTCTGAGGCCCTCCCCCACTATCTTACGCAGTGACCTTCTCAGAATAGCAGACTTCCTGTGACATCTTTGTGACTCTCAACACAAGAAAGATTTTATAGGCGAGAAACAATAGGCAAAGGTAAATGGTTAACATACCATGAGTTGCTAGAATTCTATACAGGAGCATGACGGCTCACATGGTTAGGATGCTGGCTTGACAAGCAGCAAGTTAAAAACTAACATATGAACGTTGGGCTGTTGGTTTGAGCTCTGAGCTTGGCAATTTGATTGCGAATGTTTCGTCACCATTCAAGGAGACATCGTCGCTGCGCTTTGAATTGTGCTCGTCTGTTGGAACACAGGTCTTTAAATACCTTTTATGTGATGCAAATTAGCATTAATGTTTGGATACTTCTGAGTCATCGTCTGGTTTCGGATTGCTTGATTGGCTGACTGTTGTTACTGAGACGTGGTTTGGTTTCTTGTGAGTTATAACTTTTTTGCTGCATAGTGGGATGCCTGTTTGTTCGTACTAATATTCAAATACATTTTAACATATACTTGCAACTATCCAGCCATATACTTGCAACTCTATGCCATATATGGGCTGCAGTCATCACAGGATTGGTTGACAACTCTCTACAAAATTATTGTGGGTGAGGGGCAAACACAGGTTTTCCTCAATGTGATGCTCGTGAAGCAGACCCCCATCTACACTTCAACTTTATATATCAGATTAAAATATATAGAGACAGCAATCTGCACTCTGATATTTTTGACACCAGCGGGGTTGTATTTTTCTTTTTGCGGCAGTCCATATGGGAACCCTGGCTAAAAAGAGCAAACATGATGAGAGGACTCCAATTATGGATGAATAGATTCAATCTACTCCCATGCTTCGTGTGATTTATTCCCTGGTCCTCCTGCATTTATAGCAACACAGATTGTGGCTGCTTATGTAGTGACAAATAGTGCTCAGTGACATTGACTGACTTGTACAATCAATTTTGCTTGTCTGAAATGTAAACATGAACTGCTGTCCTTCCTGAATGATGGTACTAGTGGTCCCTATTAAACTCTATAAACACACATGCATATACAAATCTCCAATGACATTGGCAAACTGACAAAAATGACAGCTCTTAAATAAGTAGCAACACAGTCCTGGAGTGGAACTAGGGGGGAAAATGCTTTCCATAGTTTTCTCTAGAGTTGTTATGCAAGTTCAAGATGTTTTGTCTTGGAGATTGTTGTAACTGGGAAATTTGTGCCCCCATGCTGAACTCTGGATTATTGTATACAGAGGGAGGGGAGGGAGGG
>JANHGC010008170.1:60712-71374 GCA_027560395.1 Boaedon fuliginosus
GGCAGGAAGGAAGGAAGGAAGGAAGGAAGGAAGGAAGGAAGGAAGGAAGGAAGTCTAAAGTCAATGGAAATGTTCAAGAAAAAATGTCAGAGGATTATAGCTGCTGCTTCTTTTATAGAGGCCACATTTGTAACTTCTTCGCTGTTCATTTCTGTGGTTTATCATACCTTTCATAAACCTACTGATTAATATCAAAAGTGAATAATATGACAGCAGGATTACAAATCCACCATAACTGTTTATAATGTGAATGAAAAGTACTCCATTCTGAGCCCTTGTACTTACCAGTAAAATCTTGTTATATTTTAAATGATGAAGGGATTACTCGGCTATCAAAGTTATTTTAAATGTTAAGGAGTGCTCATATTAAACCCATGTGCTACAGAAGGAAAAGCAAAGTGTCAGGATAGTTGCTGTTATTTCTTTATTATACCGAAACAACATGGAAGACATTTTTTAAATAACTACCTAATTTGCATCCACCTACAAATCCAGTTCTGTTTCAAATCAATTTTAGCTCAAAAAATGGTGGTCCAGGCTAAGACCAGGAGTAAAATTTTCTTCCATGATGCAAAAGATAAAATGTTCCCCATTCCATGTTAAGAATTAAAGTGGACAACTGAATTGTAACTTTAACTCTTGAGGACAGAAGAGTACATGAAAACAGTAAGCTGCATGAAATACACTGAACTTTTTTTGTTTTCCCCAAATCAAAAGAAATATCAAGGGCTCAGGAAACTAACCATTTGTTCCTCGGGCGAATTAATTTCCCTAAAAGTAGGATCAGCCCTGGCCTTAACACTAAATTGTCATGTCATGTTGCTGCCTCGAGTTCCCCTTTTGGGTGAAGAGAGGCGGGGTATAAATCTAATAATAAATAAATGAAATTTAGAGGTTGGGATCTTGGAATAAGCTACATAACGCAAGGTTTAAATGTAAAAGGTTTTAATAAAAGAAAAAGAGAGGATGTCTCAGAAGAGGCTTACAGGTAAGGGTAAGATTCAAAAGTGTAAAGTGTGCTTGGGAGGAGCTTGCACCTCCTTTTATACACTGGGAGCTGCATCTCCCCCTATAGGATACAAATATGAGTTACATGTGCAGCACTGGCATGTGCTGCCATCCAGTGGTGGCAATGGGGCAGAGCTGGAGGGAATTTATTCCTGACATAAATAGATTATGACAAAAGAATAAATAAGGAATTTAAAAATTGCATGACTTCATTTGCATTCTCATGTGGATCTCAGTACAGAAACATCTGTAAAATCTCGAATCCTTCAGCCTTTTTAAAAGAGGAAATTTATATTTAGGTTTGTTTTCCCCCTGTAAATAAATTCTGACTCCCAATCCTTATGAAGTGTTAAGTAAGCATTTAGAAGAAGAGCTTGTGGGGTGGGGGGAATAACAGGTGAGGCTAGTCATTTGGTGGTTTTATTGGGGCTCACTCAGGGTCCTTACTTATGACCTCATCTCTTACCTCCCTTTGCTTCTGCAAATATTGTTTTTTGCCGCATTGTTGTCATCTCTTCTTTTTGAACAGATGTCAACGTTCTTCAAGCTTCAAATGTTTGCAATGGTAATAAGTGCATTAGGCAAAATTGCATAATTTTTGCCATTTATTCTGATTACAAGATTTGTCAAGTTTGCTGGGGCATACTCGATTCTGGATTCTGTCCATCCTGGATTATCCTTCCCTAATTTTCCCAACTGTTGACATTCTCCTTTCCTACCTTCTCTGAACTGCCCCCCAAACTGCATGTAGTTGCTAAGTAAAACAACCCTACCCAATAGAGTAGAAACACATGCATGGCATATGAATTGGCTTTCCTCTCTATCCCCCCCCCCTCCCATTTTTTCCTCTGACCTACATTGTTGTCTCTGACATTTAAAATAAATGTGCAAAAGTCAATTAATACCTTATTAAATAATACTGTAAATGCTCTAACATTTCTGGAAGGCAATTTGGATAAATGAATCAAAGCACTTTACCTAAGAATAATTACAGGGTCTTAATTCTGCATTTCCCTGCTTGGGTGGATCTCTGAACACACACGGAGCCAGCTGAAGAAGTGGAGCTGAACACATGCAAAGATTTGGGGTGGCCAAAGAAGAAACAGCGCTATTAACGCTACCTGCCAGTTTTGCTTGAAAGAAAGCAGAGCAACTTCTTTTGAGAACCACACCACTCTCCCATTTTAATAGTGGAAATTAATGCTTGCACAATAAAATCCTGATGCATCCGCTGGAAGGGACATTGGGCCCCATTATTACTGACATTCCTGGGTTTGCTTAGCATCACACCATTTAGAATGCACCGTATAACTTTTCCTCTGCTCGCCAACTTCACAGCACTTGCAAAATGGAACCGGTGGAGAAGAAACAAGCTATTTCTTTACCCGTCCTTTGAAGGGGAGCAAAATAAAACAAAGTTTCAAAAGGTCGTAATGCAGATTAGGAGAAGATCGAGTAGATTCCCTCTGCTTCCCCCCGCCCAAATGTTAACCTTGAAATAACCTACTTGGATGGACAATATTAAGATCTACATATAAGAGAACTCTAGTATCTCTGGAAACAATTATATCAGTTGGAAAGCTACAGAATGCAATGTATTAAAAAAAAAAACCAGATTTGTTCCTTTTCTCATCCTAAATTGATTTTATGGGGAAATCCAATATCAAAAATTGGGAGAAAAATTGGTGATATGGAAAAGTTGAATGAAAGTGGGATTATTGATTCTGGACCAATTGATTGGTTTAATTGGTTCATTTTTAACCTATGGTGTTCTGAGATACAAATATTTTCTATCAGAAATGGCCATATTTACACCTTCAACATTGTTTGGACCAGCAGGAAGCTCAGTTTCTGAGACATGAGATACTAGAACAACTAGTTAAAACTTTTAAAACTAAAAAAAAAAATATTAGCCTTTATAGATATTTCTAATCAATTAACCAGTTTGAAATGCAAAAGCTTAGAGGTGATGGAATAAAGAATTAGAGATTCCTACACAATCTAGTAATGGGAGAATATCTGAACTTCCACAGCAAGGGAGTCAATGGACCTGTAGGTACAACTTATAAAACAAAAAAATAATATTTCAAATTTATTGGACTCCTATATTTTTATAGAAAAGGGTTGGCTAGGACAGATTTTTTTTGAAAATGTAAGAAAGAAAACACTTTCTTAATGTGTATGCTTTTACAATGTCCTATATTTTTTTTAAGTTATGGGAGAAAGTAGTGGACTATATAAACGTGGCTTGCACTATAAAAGATAAAATGTTCAAAGGATACTGTTCTTTTGAATTAAATACTTAATGCATGGAACTTGACAACTGCTCCGTATAAATGGATTCTCTGTGCCCTTATTTAACTAAAAGACTGGCATTGCAACATTGGATAAATAAATGCATGGCCAAATTTGCACAATGGTTTGAAGACTTGATTTCACTTGCAACGAATAAGCAGATTGGTATGGATAAATTTAATGATTATGGAATTCATTTATACAAATTTCAGTAGAGTAAAAAAAGATGATAGTTATATAACTGTATTAGAAACGTGTGTGTGTGTGTGTGTGTGTGTGTGTGTGTTGCTGCTGCAGGTGAGAACCAGAAATTCTGCTATAAACAGCTATGTTCTACCACAACGTTGACAGTGATCAAAGCTCAAAGATTCCAGAATAAACTATTATTAAAAAAAGTTCCACCATGATGTTTAGAGGCAGAATACAGCTGGAATCACATCACTATTAATTCCAATATTCTTTTCAATCATGCCTGTGTTCATAAGTATAGCTACAGGTACCTCTTCATTAAGATTATATAGTATTTTGTTTTCAAATCAGCCTTTTCAACACTATTGGAATCCTGTTGCAAGAAACTGGAACATTCCTCTCATTAGACAGGGTGAGGCTGCTGCTTCAGACATCTGATATTGGGAGGCATAAACCACTGGCAACAAATTGGATGAGTGAGCTGCGTGGGTACATACCAGTAGCCTGATCTCATCCTCTAGAACAGGGATGGGCAACTATGACCCTTTTAAAGATCTGTAAATTTAAACTTGCTGGCTCATGAATTCTGGGAGTTGAAGTCCACAGGGGGCCATATACAGGCCATAGTTGCCTACCTCTGCCCTAGAATAACTATTACCCTCAGGTGAAGTAAACAATTGAAGCCAAACTCAGCCACCAGGCCTATGTATTCACTGGTTGAAAGGTGAAGAAAAGGCATCATAACATTTGCCTACCAGCAATCACTGCCTACAACCAGTCACAACTACAGTAAACTTCTGTGTTCCTATTCTCTACTTTCTTTTTTCACTTGTATGCGATCCCTTTGATCATCAACACACAACAATAACAGCAACAACATAGAAGTCACAGCTAGCCACTATACAAGCTGCATCTTGGTAAGTCACAAACTGTGTTTATATGGGTCTGCCAAAAATTGAAATATGGCAGACCGATTGTCAGGGAAAGATAAAAACAAGACTCCGACATTTAGAGTAAAGATAGAACAACTAATAATTTAAAAACTGTGGTAGTATTTCAATCATTTTCTTGCCAGACACTATCATTTCTCATCGCTCTTGTTTTCTGAAGCAGAGGGAATGTTGTCCTTTTCTTGCAGCCTAAAATAGGGACATCAGTCAAGAGAAATCGTAGCGTGCCAATGGTAAAATCCCATGGCTTCATTTTCATTTTTTCCCCTTGCTTGTTAACAATAGGTTTGACTTGTATCAACTCCCTCCCTGAAATGTCTCCAGACAGCAAATCATTCCATCTCAGGGTCAGCAGCTTTAACTCATTCCTCAGTTTCAAAACTCTTTTGAAGGTTCCACTTCCAAATCAACAGCCTCTCTCAGTAAAAGTCTCAGCTTCGTTGCTTCAAGTTCATCATTCTGGTTTAGCATTCGCCTATAATGTTTTGTTACAGTCAGAGTAGCCCCCAGACATTTGAATACCTGCTGGGGGAAATGAAAAAAAGAAAAAGAAAAGGTTTCTACATCTTTTGTTTTTTTAAAAAAACTTCCCATCCATTTTATGATTATTTATTTATGTAATGTGTTCATTCCCCACCACATTCAATCAAAATGACTCCCAGTAATTTATAACCTAAAAACAGATCAAAATAGTAAAATCTAACAAACAAGCAACTATTAAAATTAAAAGTATAATGGTGATGAGCCATTCCTCAAAGACTGTCTAGACCAAGTCCCCCTTTAACAGCTTCCAGAACACCAGAAATGAGGTTAATTTAATTTCAAGGGAAAGATGCTCCACAATATCGAAGCTGCAAGTCGCAGCCACAAGAAACCAGAACAAACACAATTTATTTATTTTTCCTATGTCTTAACAATCCCTCTCCCTCAGAGATGGGCTCTGGATGGTGTACATTGTACTCAATGGGCTGATCAGCGTGATATATTTATTGTTGCTCATCTCTTGAAAGGAATTACACCAGATTAGATAACTTTCTACTAGATATATACTAGATAAATAGGGAGGATGAGCCACGATGGCGCAGTGGTTAGAGTGCAGTCCTGCAGACTACTTCTGCTGACTGCCAGCTGACTGCAATTTGTCAATTCAAATCCCACCAGGCTCAAGGTTGACTCAGCCTTCCATCCTTCCAAGGTCGGTAAAATGAGGACCCAAATTGTTGGGGGCAATATGCTGACTCTGTAAACCATTTAGAGAAGGCTGTAAAGTAGTATAAAAGTCTAAGTGCTAATGCTATATCCCTTCAGCCAGTTCCTCCCCACAAGTGACTTAAGGCTAGTCAGCCATTTCACTTCTCCCCTCAGCTCAGCACCAGATACCACCACCTCAACAGAAACCATTGACAAATTGAGATTTAACATGGCACAGTGGCTGGAGTGCCAATTCAAGTCCACCTTCAGTCATGGAAATCCATGTCTTTGAGCCAGTCACTCTCTTTCAGTCTAAGCTATCACAAATTTCTGTTGTAGAGATAAAATGGAGGCCAATCCCAATTTAAACTAATTTGAGTTGACTCAAGATGCCTTGAGGAAAAAATGGGATATAAATGTAAAATATTAATAATTATTTCTTTTAGCAAGGGCAGAAAATGTTTATATCACTTTCCAATTTGTTCTCATTCCAATAACATTTATGAATTAATACCTAAGGAAAGACAACTCTGTGTTTCAGATAAATTTCCTATACTATGAAGGCCACTTTTTTTTGTTTCTCTTCCAGCTCTGTTCTAAGTATGTTCATCACTATCAGACCATCCCTTCTATTCTGGACCCATGAAATGAGGTAACCCTGATGACAAGTACAATGAAATTCTTTGAGAAAGTAACTGTTGTGTAAAATTGATAAAGGAGAATATTTGCAGCTCAGGGTTGAAATTATGGATCCTTGGTGTTCTCTGAGTTTGATTGTTTTCTTGCAGATGTTTCATTACCCAACTAGGTAACATCTTCCATGCTAGAATCTGTGAGAATTATCTGGGCATCCTGGAACATCCTTTGCAAGCATCTGTTGTCACTTCATTCCCCATCTCTTCTAGCATCTTACCTTAACATAAGTACTGAATCCTGGAAATGAATGCCAGTGCTCATAACCCCACTTACACTACTTATTCCTTGTTCCAGGAATGATAACAAGGTTGATGAATGAGGAAAATATCTCAAATAATCTGTGAATCAACAGAACATTTGTGCACAATCTATATGCCAACATATTCAAGGATGCTTCCACATTGGTATGTGTTGTGGTGCTTTTTCTGTTTCTCTTTTCTTGCACAATTACTATGGTCTTCATTTTTAACTCCAGTTTCCTATTTAAAGAAACTATGTCTCCAGCTAGGAATGTTCCAGGATTTCTTTTTAAATCAAATCATCCCTATCTGCAGTTCCCAAATGAATTAGAACATAGTTAGCTTTTGGGTTTTGGATTTTTCTGAATGCTGTGATGCAGGTTTTCTTAAAGAGCACAATTAATCAAACTAATATTCATTAAACTATCTTGAACAGGCTTTAAAAATGCACATTTTAGTTCAAAACATTAAAAGCCTATTTTAGGAAAAACACAGGATGAACTGAACAATGCAGAAAAATGGGTGAAAAGATAGCCCCACTTTGTACAGTTTTTAAGACTGAAGCTGAAAACAGGATAGAATGGACTTTTAAAACTGATAAAGATGAACTGTACTTTTCCAAGCTTCTAACTGTCCCTATTTATCAAGCGTAGTACTTGCTACTTATTCTTGTAAATTACTATCTTTATATTGTCTGACAAGTTTATATTTCTTAAGTATGGATTTCTCTAGCTCATAATGCTTGGCTGAGTTACAACTTAAGCACAGTTTGTCTGAGAACCTTTTTTTCCTCTTACTTTAAATATAAACTATGTTTTTAGCTTCATGTAGGTAAGCAGAGTGGTCTAAGAATATTATTTCCCATCATACACAAGTATCGAGTAGGAATTTAAGGCACTCTAGGGACACTGGGAATTATACTGTGGCCATAGGGATGTATTCCAGGTGCAGTTTTCAGCAATATTTAAAGAAAATATAGGATTTTTTTAGCCTTCCTTCATTACTTTTTGTAGCTGCTTAAATGAATAAGAAACTATGATGACCCATAAAAATGTGTGGAAACATGCAAAAAATCCATCCTGCAGTGGATAAATAATGGCTAAAATTATGATGATGTTGATTCATGTTACACACATGAATATGAGAAAGTTACAGCCACTCCTCATTTAGTGGCTGTTTTATTTAGCAATTATTCAGAAATATGATGGTAATAAAACAAAATTATTTTTCTTTTTTTTTCCATATTTTTTTTTATTACTTTTCTTTTTAACACATTGTCTCATTGTGCAAAGAAAGTTGTTTCCGAGCATCACTTACATCCATCCAATTCATCATTATTCACATCCCTGCTTCTTATTTTAATCTTTTAATAATCAAAATCAAGATACTTCAAATTATATATAATCATCATTCAATATAATCTTTCTCTGTTTATCTTAACACAAATTAATAATCCGTTATTCATTAATAATTATTTTTCCTAATATCTATCATTAACAGCACTCTGTAATCATCTTAATTTTATAACTGTTCTAATCTATATTTCTATATATATCTCAATCTTATCCATATCATCTTAATTCTTAAATCCAGTGTATTTTCAGTATATTCTCATAAAACCTCATCTATTCATACATTTTCAATTATTTCATTATATTATTTAAATGTAATATATAAAATCTTTCTCTAAACCAGATTAATTCCATTCTTATCCAATAATTATTAATAATTATTTTCTATTCTCTATTGCAATACCTATAATCAAATATCTATTAAACTTTAAATTGTTCTAAATTATTTTTATCTGTATCTCCAACTTATATATTCTCTTATATTCTTAATGCAATACTTTCTCAATTCATTCAAATATTCTTTATTAATACAATATTTTAGTTCATTAGTTCAATATATACTGAAATAATTAAATTCATTACAAAAAAGAGAGAAAACCTAAAGAAAATTGACTAGTTTTAAACCTTCTATAAACATTAATTGATATATCATACCCCTTCATAGCATATTTTAGTAATTTATGATGAAGACCATAGTTCAAAAAGGAAAACCTCTCCTCAACCGTCATCTCTCTTTTCTGAGCGATCAATAACCGTGTTTTAACTTTTCTCATTTTCCTTTCATCATAATCTCCTCCCCAGTATTGTTGCTTTCTTCTCTGAGTTAATAAGTCCTCTCCCTTTTTGCGCACGTGCCACTTGCTGTCCTGCGTGTTTCATTTGCGCTAAGTCCATCCAGTCCTCCGCTTATGATGTCATCTCTGCCTTGTATGCGATCCAGCCTCTATATTTTATGACCAAAATACTATTTTTCGTTTTCACCTCATTTTCATAGGTTGCATTGTTAATAAGTCCTTCCTCATCTCATGGTAAAGTTTTATTCGCTGCACCACATCTCCTAATTGCAGCGCTGAACCATCTGCCTGTTCCTTCCTTTCCACTTGCAGTTCCACCACTTCTTCATCGCACCTCATTTTTCTGGTGTTATTTGGCTTATTTAAAATTTTCCCTTATGGTCTGTGATTTCATCTATTAGTTCAGGCATTTCTTGAAGGTAAAAGGAGACTTTCTGGAAGATTAGAAGGTATCCTATCAAATAACTCATCCATTTTCATCCTCATTTTAAAATCACATTGCAGTCTCACAATTCTTCTTGCCAGTCTATTGAATGCTCTTTTCCTCCCTGTATTTAATGCCTGATATTGTTCTCTTTGTCTCTTTTGTCTCTCTAAGATAGTCTGCCGCTTTTATGAGGCCTTTAGAGTCATTTGGACTTATTTGTTTTTTGGGGCAGTTGAAAGAAATATTCTTACCCGTCAATCAGCTCTGTTTGCTTCTCACTCACTCCTAAACACACTTTGTTAATGTTGATTACGACTTTTGGGTGGCCATTTTAGGGACCACCACTTAGTCCCATCATTGGCGTAAGGGATTTCTTGGTCCGGGAGGAGAGGTGCGGCAAACCTCAACCTACCAAATGGTTCCCCTCTGCTTCACCCCCCCATGAGGGGCTGTGGCTCCATATGGAGCCCTCCAACAGGCAAGCCTGGACCAGGTCCACCAGGTTGCGAGCCATGAGTGTCCAATACCACAGGAAGTTCAACCGGAAGTCGAGACCATTTTCTGACTGTATATAATACAAATCAATTTTGAGTCAGACTTTTTTCAGATTAATTTTCATCAAGTTATGGATAAAATGTAGGGCATGGCTTCTGATTTTTTTTCAAGTCTGTTTGAGCATATGAGCATAAGAATAATGTACATTGGGGAGAATCTAATTGTACATAGGTATGTTGTGCACGTGCTTGTCTCTTTGGAGAAATATTTCCTGAATTTTTTTTCTTCCTAGCCATCGGGCATATCTTGCCCATCCTCAAACTCAAGTCTTTATTTTACAGACTTTCTCCACCATACTAAATTTGGTCCCATACTGATTTTGGACAGTTATCCTGCTGATGGGCAGGCAGACAAGCAAATAAATTAAGCCTCTTTTTGTAATTTCTTTCCAAAATTCCTTAGCGGGATGAAAAAAAAAATGGAATGGTTCTTTTGGCACTCTTCAAGCACATATATACAACTTCAGTCTTAGTTGTTGAACCAGTTTTAGTTCAGTTAATTGTTATAAATGTTTAAAAGAATGGGGTTCTCTTTGCTATTATGTGCTAGCAGGATAGCCATCATTAGTTTCAAATTGTACTAATTTGTTCTATCTGGCTTGCTTTAACAAATGATCAACTGAATATAATTCTAGTAAAAAATGCACATTTATTTTCAATTTAAAGGTAAAAGTAACATCAAGAATTCAACCTCGTGATTTCATGTTGATAAGTGGTGAATTCATTTTTCAGATATCTCTATTTAGAATCTGGAAAATGAAGACAAGCTTTCTTGCTTTTTTGATTTTCAACTTATTATTATTTACTAGCTGTTTATCCGGCATTGCCGGGTTCCTTCCTTCTTTCTTTCCCCCTCCCTTCCTCCCTTCCTCGCTCCCTCCCTTCCTCCTTCCTTCCTTCCTTTCTCTCTCACTTCTCTTTCCCTCTGCCTTCCTGCTTCCCTTCTTCCTTCCATCCTTCATTCCTT
>JANHGC010008170.1:149150-163044 GCA_027560395.1 Boaedon fuliginosus
GCCAGCGTTGCTGGCTGGGGACTTCTGGGAGTTGAAGTCCACCCATCTTAAAATGGCTGACGTTGGGAAACACGGGTATAGACTATTTTCTTATTGTTCTTGTTGCTGTTTTAAATACAGGGGTTCTGTTTTATGGAGGTGATTTCATTTTGTTTTATTGAGTGTCTAATGCCGCTCTTTTTAAATTATGAATGATGGTATTTATGCTTTTATCATTTTTGTAAATTGTAAAGCACTCTGGAAATCTCCAGGATATAAATAATTTCAATCAAACAAACAGTGTCCATCACTCTGTTTACAAAAGCCAGATGCCTCTGAAAGGCCTTCATGAAAGCAAGAAATTCTCTTGGCAACAGAGGTATATTTCTTCTCAACTTGAAGGAGGTTAGGCTGAAGAAAACATTTCTCTCTCTCTCTCCTTTTGTATTTTCAACATGAAAAGAGTGGAGCAAGTTAAAAATTTAAATTCAAAAACTTACTTTACAGTTATTCTACCCATTCTAGGTTATAACATGAAACATCTTTAATTAGCATATTTGCTAATCCAGTCTTAGGAGAAAGGTGGCAACCCTAGTATTAAATTTTGCTGGCGTTTGAAGCATTTTGTCTGTCTCTATATTTGTGTGTTTTCATTAATGGGAATCCGATCTGACCAATCATTAAACCTGCTGGGTTTAAAATATAACAGTAAGATTTATTGACAGGAAATACATTATGGGAAAAGATTGGATTCAGCCATTTGTCTGAAATGGTATAGGGTCTCCTGCTTGAGTAGTGGGTTGGACTAGAAGACCTCCAAGGTCCCTTCTAACTCTATTATTCTGTTATGAGCACATGTACATAGTCTGCATTTGCCAATCAACATTCATTACAAACTTTTATGGAAGAGTTGTGCTGATATCCTGAAAGTAACTTTTGGTGGACACATAGGACAAAATATGACAAATGCATTTAATTGGATAAAAAATGACTATAAGATTACTCCTAAACTGCTGGCCTCCCTTCAACCAGAGAATATAAAGGAACAGTATTCAATTTTCAAGAGTAGTAGCTTGCGTCAGAGTGAGTTTTCTTTTCACCTCACTACATGTGAATGAATTTCTGCTTCACTTGCTGGATTTGTCTTTGGCTCTGCCTTTTCTGATCTCCATCTCTGGACCATCGTTTAACCCGATGATTTGTAGGAATGTGTGGGTGACAGGGGGATCAATTCAGCCCCTGGCTAGCATTTCATTGCTGGACAATCAGCAGTACATTCAACCCCAGGAGCTCACCACACATGTGTCAAGGAGAAGTAAGTTCCCTCACCGCGGTTCCACACCTCACTTCATGTGAAGTATGTGCATATTGAAGCCTGCAAAAGATTTATGGGTAAAGCTGCTCAAATGAGCATAACTTCTGAAATATGTTTATGTGCCTTCCACAACGGGAATGGTGCATCTCCTGCCGCCAGTAGTCAAGCGCATGTTGCATTAGATTAGAAACCGAAATGGAATAATCCAACAGTGGCCAGGAAGGCTACTTCTGTTGCTACTGCTAATGATGAATAACATATGCTTGGCTCTCATTATAACAAGCTGAAGCTGTCCTGCTACTGGATGGGTAAGCCTGGTGTTTTCTTTTTCGGAGAGAAAAAGAGAGATTTGTGTCCAAGTACCATTCCTCGCAAGCGAGACATCACCAATAAGTTACTTTTTTAAATTAAATCATTTCCTATGTGATTCGTTTTTGTTTGTTGTTGAGCCCTTTATAATCTTCTTATCAGACTTTGTTCAGGCATTGTTGGGTGGTTTCCCCCCCCCTCCCCCAGTGTTTTCTCTGCTACATAAATTAGACATTGCTTTGGTTAGTTGTTTTGGAAATTTTGCCAGGAGAGTTGCCTTAGTAAAGAGGCGAGGAAACTCTGCCAGCTTATAAAGATGCTGCCCTCTCTGCTATTATTCCTTTCACTTGTACAATGACTCATAAGAATAGCAACCTTGGACTCGTGGAGTAGCCAGTTTGGCAAGTGAAATGATGATTCCTCCCTCCCCTCCGTACTCACAGAACTTTCGCTGGTAGTTTGGCATACTTTTTTCTTTCCTTTTCAACCAGCCATACATGACATTTGATCCCTGTTCTAGAAAAGTCCCCACCCCACAAAGGAGCCTCGGTGACACAGTGGTTAAATGCAGCACTGCAGTCTGTTCAGCAGGTTGTCGGATCGAATCCCCAGGCTCAAGGTTGACTCAGCCTTCCATCCTTTCGAAGGTCGGTGAAAGGAGGACCCAGATTGTTAGGGGCAATAAGCTGATTCTATAACTGCTTGGGGAGTGTTGTAAAGCTCTGATAAGCAGCATATAACATCTGAATGCTATTGCTATCCATGTTGTAAGCCACCCAGAGTCCTTCGGGAATTGGGCAGCATAAAAGTGTAATAAATAAACAAACAAACAAACAAACAAATAAATAATAAACAAACAAACAAATAAATAACGAGACCTGTTTTGTTTTGGTTTGGTTTTTTTTGGTGGAGAGGCCAGATGAAAGTACATTTCCATGCCTTTCTCCCTCCCTGATTTCCACTGGCCATCTAGTTGCATTTTTCTTCTGTATTATTATTATTATTTTTTGTCACCATACAGAGAAGAAAGATAAATCTATGAATGTTATTGCTCTTTTTCCAGGCCCTTAACTATGCTCATTAGTTCAAAGTAGGCAAGCCAGCAGGGGCAACAAGGTGGGGGAAAAAGCTACAGGACTAGTGGCTTAAGCAGTTGCCTGAAATGTGACGTCTCAATACTAGATGGCATTCATATTAATAACACTTAGGATACATATCGCTAGTCCTTGACTGACGACCGTTTGTTTAGTGATCATTCAAAGTTACAAGGGCACTGAAAAAAGTGACTTATGAACACTTCTCACAGTTATGACCAGCGCAGCCTCTCCATGAGCACATGATCAAAATTTGGAGGCTTGACAACTGGCGTGTGTTTATCACCATTGCAGTGTCCCTGGGTCATGTGATCCCCTTCTGCAAACTTTGGACCAGCAAAGTCAATGTGGAAAGGCAGATTCACTTAACCGTGTTACTAACTGAACAACTGGGGCGAGAAGGGTCATAAAAAGGAGCAAAATGCACTTAACAACTGTCTTGATTAGCAACAGAAATTCTGGGTTCATAGGTCAAGGACTTCCTGTACCGAGTGGCATTCATTATAATAACACTGAGGAAATATATTTTAAGGGAAGCACAGTGTTCCATGTACGTATTTGTTTATGTGGGTTTGTTTATTTGTTTACTTATTTATACATTTCACACTTTTTTTCCCCCGTCTCATGGTGACCGATGTGAAAGTAGAAACTTTCCCAAAGCAAATATATCATCTCAATAGGCACTGCAATCTTGTAAGAAAAATCAGCATTTCCAACCGTTCTTTGTTAAAAACGCTGAATCACGGGATAGTTCTCTGGCCTCAAATTAAAAATAGGATACCTTTTGATCCTATTCCATTTAGTATATTGAAATCTCATCATTTGCAGTATAAACATTCATGAACTTGGCAGCCGTCCTCAAAATAGAAAGGGGGGGAAAAAAACCCCAGAAACTACTGCAGTATTTAATTACCGTCTACTGAAAAATGGACTACTGAGAAAAAAATGGAGGTTCGCAGAGAAGTCATTTTGCAGTAGACAAAGCTTTTTTTCGTGTTTTGAGACGTGCAAAGTAGTTCAGGTTCACAGCTTTCCAAACACCCTTTTCCAACCTCCCTGCGTGTCTGTGGCATCAGATTAAGCCCTTCCACCTTTGACACAAATCGTCTTACGTGGAAATGGGCAACTTGAACTGAAAAATCAAAATATGAGTTGCCGGTTTTAGAGATTTGTTTTAGAATTTGGGACAAACATTTCAGAATCGGAACATTTTAGCCTTCAGGCAATTTGCAAATTTCTGCTAGAAACATGCTTCTGTGAGTAGAGATTTTGTTTATTTATTTACTTACTTACTTATTTGTTTATTTGCCGTCCATCTCATATCCAATCACTCTGGCCAGCTTACAGCATAAAACATTAAAGACGAAAATATCATAAAATAATAGCGACTGATAAAATCATTCAGAATTACAAACCATTAAAACCAGATGGGAAAGGTGGGAGCCAGACACACACAAGGGATGGGGAGGTGGGATTAGGTTCTAATTAGTCAACCACCTGTAGTATGAAGCTCCCCCATTGGGTCCCCAAGCCATCTGGCAGAGCCAGGTCTTGAGGTTTTTTCCAAATGACAGGAGGGTGGGTGCCAATTTCATCTCAGGAGAATTATTTATTTATTTATTTATTTGTTTGTTTGTTTGTTTGTTTGTTTGTTTGTTTGTTTATTAGTTACTTATTTATGCTCCCAACTCCTGAAGGACTCTGGGTGGCTTACAACAGAGATAGCAATGGCACTCAGATTTTAAATACTGCTTATCAGAGCTTTACAACACTCCCCAAGCAGTTGCGGTCAGCATATTGCCCCCAAACAATCTGAGTCCTCATTCTACCGACCTTTAGAAGGATGGAAGTCTGAGTCAACCTTGAGCCTGGTGAGATTCGATCTGACAAACTGCTGAACAAGTCAGCAGATAGGCTGCTGTGCTGCATTTAACCACTGCGCCACTGAGGCTCTTCACCATTAAACAATCTTTCCAATCAGCCTCAATGTTTCCAGTGTCTTTCTTCTCACTTGGAACTGAACCCAGATGGACATTTCTTTCAACATTGCCTTACTTTGTACGGTTTATGGGGGTGGAGATTGTTATAGTAAATACGGTTATTATTATTATTTATTATTATTGTTGTTGTTGTTGTTGTTGTTGTTGTAGTAGTAGTAGTAGTAGTAGTATTTTTATTCCGCCCTTCTCCCCAAGGACTCAGGGCGGCTTACAGCAATAAAAACACACGAAGTTTAAAACACAATTAAATTATTTTAGATCCAATAAATAATTTTCAAAATTTAAAATTAAGATCCCAATTAAACAAATTTTAAAACTGATAGTGGATTCATCCTAGACCGGCTCAGTGGAAGAGCCAAGTCTTCAAGGCATGGCGGAAGGATCGAAGGTCGGGGATTATCCGAAGCTCTGGGGGCAAACTATTCCAGAGGGTAGGTGCTCCCACATAGAAGGCTCTCTCCCTGGGGGTCGCCAGCCGACATTGTCTGGCTGAAGGCACCCTGAGGAGGCCAACACTATGGGACCGAGCCGGGCGATGGGAGGTTATTGGTGGTAGAAGGTGGTCTCGCAAATACTCAGGTCCTAAGCCATGTAGGGCTTTAAAGGTCATTACCAGCACCTTGAATTGCAGCCGGAAGACAACTGGAAGCCAATGCAGACCACGCAGGAGTGGTGTGACATGGGAGTATCAAGGCACCCTCATGACAACTCGCGCAGCCGCATTTTGCACCAGCTGGAGTCTCCGAGTGCTCTTCAGGGGCAGCCCCATGTAGAGAGCATTGCAGTAGTCCAGTTACCAGGTGATAAGGGCATGAGTAACTGTGAGTAGGGCATCTCGGTCTAGAAAGAGACACAACTGGCGTATCAGGTGAACCTGGCCAAAGGCCCCCCTACCTATCGCAGTCAGGTGATCTTCTAAATTAAGCCCTGAGTCCAGGAGGACACCCAGAATGCGAGCCCTATCTGAGGGGGTCAACACCCCCCCCCCCATTGACAGTGATGGAACACAAGGGACAAAGTTTTGTTCTCCTTACATTGCATACTGTGTTCCAAAATCAAATATGTTTGCTGCTTTTTCTTCCTTGCAGATAACGTGAACCTAGCGGGAATTAGAATTATATTTTAGCTCCCTAGGAACTGCTTAAGATGAACCCCAAGGAGAAATGGAGATTAAATTGATATGATTTTATTTGGAAATGAAATGCCACAATTAGGATTAATTAAAAGAACGGTGTTGCCCAGCAGGAATTAAGCTTCCTTGGACTAAATACAAATATGATAGAAAATGAATGATATTGAGAAATTGTTATAAACTTGGTTTCATTAAACAATGATAAACTGTGGTGCATATCGAACTAAATAACTCACTAAAGAGTATCTTCAAAAGCAAAATAATTAAGAATGGTCATGGTTCTAAGAATAATAAAATTAGACAAAATTTGAACAACCCTAATTCCTGATTTTTTTTCTCCTGATGCTTTCCCATCTGACCCTCCATACTTTAGTCAAGTTCTTAAATGACTAAAGTAGGAGAAACTCTTATCTTACAACTCAAATGTGATTCACAAGGACAGATTTTCATGAATCTTTACAATCATAACTGTAGTATTGGATCATAACTCCAAGTGCTCCAATGACTCCAAGGATGCAAATGATCAGCTGTCTGCAAGGAATATAAATCCTTCCATTCCCCACTATTCTGTCAGAGCTGAATAAGCTTCTTGGATGAGAAGCGAAATGTCTTCAAAGAAAAAACAAGAAAGTCCAAATTACCTCCTGAAAAAAACATCTTTGGGATAACTGTAGTATATTCATTATATTGTATTTCATATACTATAGGAAGCCTTCTCCCGTTAGGAATATATTCTCCCTAAACCAAGAAACGTTTGGGTTAAAATTGTACTGTAGTAAAGCTATAAAGGAGAAAGCTATCTCTAGAGGGAGCTGCTGTTCTTTCAAGTGACAACAAGCAGAACAATGTAAACAGGTCTCTAACAGTCTCTATTGAGATCCTGGCTGGTTTTGTCACATAGTATAGTTTTTATCTTGAAAGACCAAAGAGCTGAGGCATAAGAAAGCGATGGTTTGAAAATTTGATCATGATATTTCAGGAGAAGCTATATCCAGTGTCTAGTATTTAATAACTTTAAATGTAATGATAAATTTGATTATTATGTGCCATCAAGTCATTGCAGATTCTTAGCAATCACAAAGATAGTGTTAATTCTGAATCAGACCTGGCTGAAGCCATCTTGTCCTATTTCAAAGTTGCTACGCACTATGGGGTGAGGATGAGGGGAAAATAGCTAGATGGTCTTGTAGACAAAATGAAGAGCTCTCCTGTGGAAATGAAGGTCATCCCAACAGGTGGCAGTTGGAGGAGGAGCAGAAGTGATCGAGGGAGACTGCCACTTGCTTTGATTGGACAGTGTGACCTGTGAGACCTGGGGAGGGAAACCTTTGCTTTTTTGATTACTTGGTAACTGCTGGAAACTTAGAGATGGTTTTCACTAGCTGTGCTGATATGATGTGTCTAATAAACATGTTCTCTGAGGAACGTTCTGATTGGAGTTCTGATTTCTTTGGACACGTTACTAAGAATGCTGACAGATGTTTTCTGCAACAGTGTGTCCTATCCTAGTCCTTCAGTAATTCCAATGGTGTACTCATCACCACTATAACTCAGTCCATCCAATGTTGAGTTGGCCACGCCCACTCAGTCATATGACCCCCTCCCACAAAGCCACGCCCACAGAACCGGTAGGAGAAAATTTAGAATCCCACCACTGAGTCCATCCAATTTGCTACTGGTCATCCTATTTTTCTCACCAACTACCTTTCCCAGATTAGAGTCTCCTGCAGAGAGTTTTTTGTTTTAATGCTGTCATGTGAGTGTTGACTCCTAGTGACTGCCAAGACTAGTACCTGTGGTTTTCTTCACAAGATTTCAGAAGTGGTTTGCCATTGCCTTCTTCCTAGGATTGTCTTATGAGAGAGAATGACTGTCCCAAGATCACCCAGCTGGCTTTGTGTCTAAACTGGGACTAGAAACTCAGTTTTTAACTTTCTGTCTTAACCACTTCACCAAACTGGCTTGTCTAGAGAGCTAGGTCTTCACAGAATGTGATGGAAGTAGGATAATTTAAGCCTGGCCCTTGGTGTCTCCACCTTCAATTTAAAGCAGATACTAAAAAAGCAAAATCCAAGCAATATTTTACCACATTGTATCATATGATCTCATAGTCCTGTGAGTACCTTTTATCTTTTATAGACTTTTGCACATCATGCTGCTGGGGCTATTTACTAGTTTGGAGATGGAATAGAACTCTACCTGTCTTCAGGCAAGCTCTGGAAATCTGCTGTTTCCCCAGGCCTTGGGTGAGTCTGTTTGATGGGCTTTAAATTGGAGATGATGTAGATTAGAAAGTGTCTTATTTGATCCATTGGTGCAACTGTTTCTTTTTTCATTATTTTATTTATTTAAAACATTATGGTTATACAGGTAGTCCTCGACTTACAACAGTTCATTTAGTGATCCTTCAAAGTTCCAATGGCATTGAAAAAAGTGACTGCTTTTCATACCTTTTCAGCATCCCCATCATCGTGTGATCAAAATTCAGATGCTCGGCAACTGGTTCATATTTATGACCTTCGCTGCATCCCAAGGTTACATGATCACCTTTTGCAACCTTCTGACAAGCAAAGTCAAGGGGGAAGCCAGATCCACTTAACAAACAGGTTATCATCTGCAGTGATTAACTTAACAACTGAGACAAGAAAAGTTGGAAAAATGGGGCAAAATTCACTTAACAAATGTCTCACTTAACAACAGAAATTTTGGGCTCACTTGTGGTTGTAAGTCGAGGACTACCTATATAACATAAGTGCTCTTTTCCTTTTATTATTATTTTTTAATCTGTGAAGTTGCCCAGAGTCAGATGACCTAAAATTTTAATAGATAAATAGATATAGTTTCCTTTGAATATTTAGGGGGCATGTTGAGAAGAAACAAATCAGCTGGATCATCTAGGCCAGAAATTATTACTGTAATAGTTTTGCTTATGTGAAAAACAGATTTATGGATTGTGGGTTACTCCTGGGACAGAGATAGGAAACAAGAAATAAAAGCTCAATCCTTTATTCACAGGGTTCCAGAATATTAGATTTAGCACTAGTGTTCCTGTTGCTCAAATTTGCACTTCAGTATCCAAGCATTGTATTGTTCTAACACATTATCACCACCAGCATTTATTATGTTACTTTGTTTTCTGGTATTTCCTCAGTGGTTTATCAGTTTACACTTGTGAAGAGTAATGGTCTAAACTCTTACTGCTTGTTATACTTAGTTTTACATTGTGCTTGAAATCCACAGAGGGAAAGTTTATCTTTTTTCATTCTGCAGCAGATAGAATTGCCACTTCCACAAGTAGCGATTTGCAACTGACCAATTTCTGGAAAATATTATATGTGCTGCTGCTGTTGTGCTAAGAATTTCCTCAGCAGTCGAACAGTTGCTACTTATGGTAAGGCCTGTAGGTAGGATGAGAGAAAGACTGTGATTTGGTGAGTCATCAATCACCCTCAAAAACAAGTTGACGCTTTTAAGCTAAAAGGGAAGCATCAGTAACACCTTGGCGCCTCCATGTTGCGCAGGCTACTTTGGTTATCAGTCCCAGGAGGTTCCCGTGCTTCAGGCTTTCCTAGCAGTTGTCAGTCTGTCTGGCACCTGCTGCCATTTCTCTAGCCTCTGCTTTCAGTGCCAGCACTCTGGCATGGGGGTATTTAGCCTTCTTTTTGCAGATCCAATTACTATCTTCGGATCCTTCAAGTCGAGGTGTTAGTAGTGGCCTCTGTATAAAATGTATTTGATTTCCTCTCTCAATAGTCAGGAGTTCTGGAAATTGCTGGCAGTTCTTTGATCAGCTTCTGTTTCTCTACTCAGACATCATTACAGTGAAAATCTTGCAAATGCTGGGTTTTTTTTTGTTGTTATTTTTTGGGTATGCTATATTGCAATTTGTTCCTGAAACTAAAACTTTGCCTTGCCGCATGTAATTACTTTATGTAATCACTTGTCAACGTGATTGTTGAGTTTGGGGCATCTGTAGTTTCTGTCTATCCTGATCGTCATAAACTAAGCCAGCTACTTACCATGTGCTGCATTTAGCTTGGGTTTTCACATGTCATTTTAATGGTAGCAATTTATAGTGTTTGCAAAAAAAAAAAATACTGAACCACTTGACTTTTTATCTTAACAGATGGTACTGAGCTTCGCAGGTTTTATGATTCCATGGCTGTGTAGGAGAAGACTGGGGAAAAGGGCAAAGGAATATGCAAATACAGGTCTTGCAGCCATAAGCCCTTGTCATGCTGGAAACTTAGCATTGAAAAGATTTCAGGTCATTAGAAGATAAGACTCTTACAAGCCATTTAATCTGACTTTCTAATCTATGGAGAAAACCCAAAATTAAGGGAGCTAAAAACCCAAATCTTACTTTAAAAATGTCAAGTAAAGAAAAACTCACCATCCTACCAAGTATGTATTGTTGAGCTGCTGTTCATTTTCATGGCTCACTGCATATGCAGCAGTTGCTAGTTTTTCCTTCTGATTTCTAACTGCTGATAGTGGAAGGCATATCTTTCTGAACATTAAATCTTCCAAGTTAACTAGTGGCTAAATATTGGGAAATACCATGGGCAGTAAGGCAATTGACAAAATAAACCACAGCCTATTTCTTGGTAAACTAGAAAACTGTGGGTTAAACAGCATCACCACCAGATGGATTCTTAACTGGCTGACCAACCACACTCAATGCGTAGTCCTTAATGGAACTGCATCCACATGGAGGAAAGAATGCAGAGGGGTACTCCAAGGTTCTGTCTTAGACCCAACATCCTCATAAATGATTGAGATATAAATGATTGAGATAAGGGGATAGAAGGGGAGCTCATCAAATTTGCAGATGACACTAAGCTGGGGGGAATAGCCTGTACTTTAGAAGATAGGCTCAAAAGGGTCTTGACAGACTTGAACACTAGGACCTATCCAACAAAATTCAATTCAACGGTGAAAAAGTAAAATCTTACACTTAGGCAAGAAAAACCAATGACACAGGTATGGAACAGGTGCTACCTGGCTCAACAGCAGTATCTGTGAGGAGGATTTAGGTGTCCTAGTGGACAACCACTTAAATATGAGGCAACAGTGTCTTGCAGCTGCCAAAAAAGCCAGTCTAGTCCTAGGCTGCATCAATAGAGGGAAAATATCAAGTTCACTTGAAGTGCTAGTACCACTTTTACTGTACTGGTAGGACTACACTTGGAACGAATATTGTATCCATTTTTGAACACTATGATAAAAAAAATTGTTGAGATTCTAAAAACAGTGCAGAGAAGAGCAACCTTCAGAGCCTGGAGGCTCAAAAAATATGAACAGTTGCAAGAACTGGGAATGTCTACTCTGACAAAGAGAAGGATACCGTAGCAGTCTTCCAATATTTGAATACATGTCACAGAGAAGAGGGGGTCAACCTATTTTTCAAAGTATCTGATGGCAAGACAGGAAGTAACTGGTGGAAATTTACCAAATAAATTATTATTATTATTATCTTAGAATTACGGAGAAATTTCCTGACAGTAAGAACAATTAATCACTGGAATGACTTGCCTAAAGAAGTTGTGGGTGCTCCATCACTGGTGTTTTTTAAGAAGAGATTGGACAACTATTTGTCCAGAATGTTATAGGGTTTCCTGCCTGAGTAGAAGGTTGGAGTAGAAAACTCCATCTCTTGTTATTTTGTATTCTATAAGTTATTGTTGCTCCAGGAACATTGAGGTTGGTCCAGTATATTCCTCCCAATTGAGTTGTATCAGAAGTAGCTTTATTCTGTAGAGAATAATTGATGCTAGGGAATTGAGTCCAAATTAAGCATGTTATTCCATTTGAAAGTGAGTCCCTTTTACATAGTGCTTAACAAAACATTTCCCTTAGAAAATACAATAATAAATCATTACAGTTTATTACATCACAATCATAAATCATTGCAATCTTTTACTGCCTTTCTGCTCCCACCATTACTACCACTCCATTCTCACTATAGGAATTGATCTGCAATTAGCTTTTATGTTTACCTCTATCCCATGGACATTGTCTTATTATTCTGATAGTTTACTCACATTTAATGTCCTGTTGATTTAACAATTTCTTTGCAATTTCATTTTCATGTATTTTTACTACCTATCGCCTCCCCCACCCCTTCCTATATAGGAAATAGCTAATCCTCGGAGATATGCCTTCGCTGTGTCCCATACATTTTTTAAAATAAATTCTTTATTATTGAAAGAAAAAGAAAACAAAAGATTAAAATAACGATTAAATTACAAAGATTATGTACAAAACGTTTCAATATTTACAATGATATTTTAACGGTGGTGTTATATGGACTTTTCAATAAACAGTCAAGAAAAAAACTTTTCCCGTTCTCTAACTGCTATATCTCCTATTTAACCATTTATGCCAAATTTCCCAATAATTTTTATACTCTTTTTCCCCTTTATTTTGTAGAATTCTTGTTAGGTCATCCAACTCTGCGCACTCCAAAATCTTATTTATTACCCTATCCTCAGTTGGAGTCTTTTCTTTTTTCCAATCCTGCATAAAAACTAACCTCGCTGCTGTCAAAATATGGAGTGCTAAATGTATATATTGTTTTCCAAATTTGTCCGGAACAATCCCTAATAAAAAGAATTCTGGTGTCACCTCAATTCCCCCCCCCCCATTATCTCCTGTATCCATTGTTTAATATTTTTCCAGTATTTCTGGGTTGCTAGGCATTTCCACCACATGTGGTAGTAAGAAACATTTACACTTTTACATTTCCAACAATTCGAGGTTAAGGATGGGAACATCTTGGCCAACCTTGCCGGCGGAAGGTGCCATCTATTTATCATTTTATAAACGTTTTCCTTGTAGGCTGTAGCCATAATTAATTTCAGGTTCTTTCCCCAAATATTTTGCCATTTACTCAGTTCTATCGTGTGGCCGATATTCCTAGCCCATATAATTATAGAGTCCTTTACCACCTCTTCCTCCATTTCTAAGTTCAGGAGAAAGTTATATAATTTTGTTATTAATTTATAATCATTTTCTAATAAAATTTTATCCAATTCTTGCTGATCCCTATACATGCCTTCTGCCCCCCCCCGTCCCTTCTATATTTCATTTGGATTTGGGCATATGACCACCATTCTAATTTTAAGCCTTGTCTTCGTAAATCTTCAATTGTTTTCAGCTCCCCATCCTTGCCTAATAATTCTTTATAATTCAATGTTTTTTCAGATCCTAGGGCATTTGGACATATTATGGCCTCAACTGGGGAGATCCAACATGGCACCTTTAATTAATATCATCCCCTCACTTTTTCCCAAACTTCCAGAAGTGCCTTCCTACCTAGATGATTTTTAAAATGGCCTTCTAAAGTATGCTTCTTACCCCACAAATGGGCATGCCACCCTGATTGCAGGTCATGCCCCTCGAGTGTCAGTGTCCTCTTGTCTCTTAGCATGATCCACTCTTTCAACCAGACTAAAGCTGTAGCTCGATAATAAAGCTCCCAATGTGGGATTTCTGGGCCACCTCTTTCCTTTGCCTCTTGTAGCATCTTAATCTTTATCCTGGGTTTTCTCTCTTGCCATATAAATTTTTGGGTACATTTTTCCAATTCTTTAAAGAAGATCTTATTCAGGCATATTGGTATTGTTTGAAAGAGGAATAATACCCTTGGTAGGATATTACTTTTTATAACAGCAATCCGTCCCATTAGTGAAAGCTGTATATTACTCCATTTATCCAGATCCGATTTTATTTGTATTAGTAATTTAGTATAGTTATCCTCCTTTAAGGTACTACATTTTGAGGTTATCCAAATTCCCAAATATTTTGCTGTGTCCCATACATTTTGTAATGAAGTCTCTTCCTTTCTGTTTTCTTTGAAGAAGAATGTCATTTCTTTTTCTATTGTTTGTATGAATTCCTTGTCTTTTAATATGGATTGATTCAACATCCATCTCACTTTTTCTTATACCCTTTCCATTTAATCCTGACTGAGTTGTGGTCTGCCCGTACTGTATATTTGGTTCTATTTCTATTTCCTATATATTAGTACTTAGTTCTGGTGTCATCCATGCCATGTCTATCC
>JANHGC010008176.1:27191-37644 GCA_027560395.1 Boaedon fuliginosus
AACTCCCAGAATTCCAGTGGTGGTATTCAATTTTTTTTAACTACTGGTTCTGTGGGCGTGACTTGGTAGACGTGGCTATGCTATTGGGCAATCAGAGGTGGTATTTTCCTGTGTCAGCCAATCAGAGGTGGTATTTGCCAGTTCTCTGAATCAATCAAAATTATCGCTACTGGCTCTCCGGAACCTGTCAGAACTGGTTGAATACCACCTTTGGCTATGTGTGTACATAAATCTCTATACAACTTGCAATGAATCAGTGGAGACATCTAATTTCACACTGCTACTGTTACACAACTAAGAATTAGATATCATTTGTTCTCTCTGCCAATCCTTACATTTGCTGGGATTTCCCCCAGAAATCTGGGTGGCTTTCAACCTGATAGCACACTGGAGGGTCTTGAAGACAGGGCTATTCCCTCAGGCTAGGATGGATGGATGCCTTGTGAGTTCTATTATTGTTGGACAGACTCGGTATTTTGATCTTTGGTTTTTTTTAACATCTGGTTTTGTAAGTTTCATTTTCATAAACTATGGGTTTGTTTTGTGTAATCAGATGGTGCCTAAATTGAATAAATTAAATTTAAATTCAATTCAGAAACATTATCAGTTCAAATTGCTGCAGGTGACCTTCCAGGCCATGCATACAAGAATACACAATTATTTGAATAACCTGATTGCGATTCGGGTTTCTGTGTGTGCTGAACTCTGCTGTGCAATCAGGGTCACTTACTTTTCCTTCCTGTCCAAATGATTTAGAGTTTTTTCCCAGCTACCTCCTACTCTTTAAAATTGACTCTCCTTTGAACTACTTTACAAGTTCGATCTCCTGAGGTTTAAAAAGGCCCTTAAAACGCTTTTTTCAGGACCTTGATGAAGACAGAAGAACCTTTCCTTTTAGTGGCACAAATCAATATCATTTTTAATTACGGTTGTACTGGGATTAGAGCGTGGTTTTTGAATTATCATCCTGTAGTAAATGATGAGATTGGTTGTTTTTGTGTTGTGATGCTATTGTTTTGTGTGTGTCTCTGTGTATATTTTGCGTCAGTTTTTGACTTCTAGCAACTGCCTGGACTAGTCCGTGGAGTGTGTTTTTGGCAAGGTTTTTCAGAAATGGTTTGCCATTGTAGCCTTCCTAGAACTGAGAAAGATTTGCTGACCCCAGGCAGCTGTAGTTCAAACGGTTGGCCTCCCAGCCTCTAACCTGATGCCTTAAGCATTCCACCAAAACTTCTCCCTACTGTTTCACTTAGATGTAAGTATATACCAAATAGAGTCACTATTATATTAAGATCTTGTACTCAAGGGAAATTCCAAAGGTAAGAATTCTTTAAATTTGAAGTGCAGGTCTTTTCTTCCAGGCTCCAATATACTGGGTCCTAGTTAAAAAAACAACAACCCTAACTCAAACTCCATGCAATTCAATCCACTGCTACACAGAAGGGGATTCCATCAGGTTTTAAAAAGCAGCTGAATCTGGTCTAGTACCTCCATATAGGCAGTTCATCACTAACAATAATAGGTACATTTGTCCTAAACTGCCAACTGTTAAATGTCAGTGTAGTGGTTCTGACAACACAAGCCCAGCAAGTATTTAGAACCATAAACAATGTTTACATGTTCCAGAAAATATTTCATATAGCCAGCCTTATAAAAAAAACTGGACACTGAAAGAGACATATATTTCCAAGTATGTAGAAATGTAGTATTTTGGAATTATTATATATAAAACAACCCAAAAGAGGGCACTTTGTTATTTTGTTGTTGGTCTTGCTTTCAGATCTTCCAACCAGAAAGCTCACTAAATTTTATAAAGCCTCAAATATTATGCAGTAGCTCTCACCTGGGCTACAGACCAATTCAAAGCAATAAATACTGTACTTTCCTGCTCTATGTCACCCCTCTGTTATAGTTCTGCTCTCTGGCTCCATTGAGGTGATTCTGGCTTTGCTTCTTCTCTATCTACCTACACAAAGGAGAGAGATAGCAGACCCAGTCTAAGTAGAAAACATTTTGCAAGACTGTAGATTCTGTACATGTTAACTAAGAAGAATACTTGGAAAGAACTTAAAATATTAAATCAAATCCAGCTTCTTCTGAAAATTCCTTCATGAGTTCATAATTCAGGAAAGCAAGCAAAGGTTTATTTCCAAGTCAATTAAGAGAAATTAACAGAGCAGAACAAAAGAGATTTAACTCCAGCCTTGGCTTTATAATTTGTAAGGTGCTTGAAGATTTTTTAAAATCCCTTTCAAATATAGATATAGAAATGTGATCTGAATGCCAATGACAGTGTGTTTAACCTAGATGTGTTTCTTTCAAGGAAATGAAAGTGCATCTGAGTCAAAAATCAAGATTCTCAAATACAGTAGAAGTCAAAGTAACATCCTGAGCTAAGGAAACTGTGACTAAAATAATATATCTGCACTGCAAAAACCCAGATGTCCACTAGATGACAGCAAAGAGTAAAAAAGCTACCTGGTACTTTGGCTTGGCTCTGTGACATACGCACATCTCAACTTCATGCAGTCCTTAGTCCTGGCAAGTGAACTCTTCAGATTTAGTGGCAGTAATCTGTCTCTTACCCCAACAAACTACAGCTTAAGAAAAGAAAGAAAAGTGGATGTCAAATAGATACAACATACTGTAGGAGAGCAAGTGTACTAAAATTAAGGGGGAATTGTCAGAAAGAGGAAGAAGGGCTCTGGTAATACTACTACCGTATTGTCCTGCCCACAATGCTACCCTTGCATTAATTTCACAGTCTACTAGCATATAATGCAACCCCCAGTACATTGTTCCTGAAGAACAAGGGCTTTCAATAACAACAATAGGATTCCTTGCTTCTGGTCTAAATCTAGGATAGGCATTTTCAGGAATTTCTAGAAAATAATTTTTATTACTGGGAATATCCAGGCTATATGCATTGTCTCTCAGAACAGTCTCGCATTTTGGGATGCCCATGAGCCCTCCAATTTAAGTAGGAGAGAATGCTTCTCATTTGCCTAGGCAGGATACAGCTATACAGTCCCCGTGACGGGTTAGAGTTGCAAAGCCACTGTGTCCCAGGCAGCACTTTGATTGTTAAATGTGGTTGATGGGATATCTGATTTAACCTATGAGTATATTATACTGGGAAACCAGTGTCCCAGAAGCTACTGGAAGCTCCTTGCGATATTATCATCGCCTGATACATTCTCCTTTGTTATGCTTAGAAGAAAGAGAGGCTTCCTCTCTTGTTTCCACCCAAGAAGGAAAAAGAAATCCCAGTTCCTTTGAAGGCCTTTAAGCAAAGGGCTCAGTCTTGCTTTGTATTTTCAAAGAAACCAGACTCTTCTTTTTAGAGCCTCCTGTTGCCTCACCTCTTCCTACTCCCCTTCTATGGCTTTCGAAACCGAAGATGCCACAAAGACAGGGCACTCTTAGAATGACTGTCCTATCAGCTCTTCTTAGCATTGTATGACAGAAAAGAGTTGAAATGAGTGAAAGAGCTGCTTGTGCTGCTGAAAGGCCAGGCAGTTCAAGGGAGCGAGCCGAGGCAGACTCTCTTTGTATGGAGGGCAGCCACTGAAAGGACAGCTCTGAGGGGAGATGAGCAAAACAGATCTCCTATCAGCCAGAGCCATCAGCAATGTCAGAAACCGCAGTCTGTAAATAAGATGCAAGTGTCTCTTCTCCCACCTGCAGTATTTCAGATAGCACCTCTGCTCTGTCAAAAAGACATGTTGTCTGTCCTTGAACACAAGACACCCACAGTTCTGAGGTGAACAGGCTTATCACAAACTGGTCGTTCAACAGGGAACGTCCTGTGATATCTGCGTATTCAGCCTCTGCTTGGCTGCTATCTGCATATGCAGCCTGTTGATCCTATCAATTCTTTGTGCACCATCATTTCCAGATTATGAGACCAGCTACGGGTGTGTCAGTGAATGTGAGCAGACAAAGCCAAACAGAGCATTGAAGTCTGATGTCTGTATGTTTTCTCTAGACGCCTCTCAAAGAACAGGAGCAGGCGGAGATAGAATTGCGAAGCCAAGAATCACAATGTGGCTTGTAATGCAAACACATTTTCATCTGGGCATAAAGCCTTGCATTTCTTTAAAGGCTGCTATCCTTCTTCCCTGCTATGAAAAATGAAATGCCTATGTTTTATTTGCATTAAAGTTATGTATTCTTCCCACTCAACTCTAAAACCTATGCTAATCCTTCAGGAGCATTGATGTTGACTGATCTGGGACACTGTGACCACTGCTATAAAAAATGTAATAGGCCTAGGTACAAGTTATGAATTCTCAACAGCACCTAACCTTTTGTTTTTCTAAGGGAAAAAAACACTAACACCCAGGAATCACTTTTATCCCTTATTCATTACATTGCAATCGTTACTGACAGCTATTAAAACTCAACTGTTTCTTCTCAGCTTAAACTGAATGGAATTTTCCCACTCAGGCAACACAGCCCAGGCGCCAATGCTTTTCTGCTTTGCCTTCTCAAAGGATCCACCCAAACATAGACCTTACCTCAGGTGGCAGACAGGGATGAGTGAAATGTTGCTCCCCTTCTGGAAGGCCCACCATTGTCCCCAATGACAACTTTATGATGGCAACAACTGTGTTATCTTGCCATCACAGTGCAGCTCATGCCAGTTTTGTCAAATGCTCCTTTCTGACATATCTCGCTAAGGAAGGATGTTTTAATGTGAGATAGAAAATAGGCAGGATCAAAGATATTCTTGAGGGCAGGGAAGTGGTGTCAAAAAAAGTCAAGATGGCATCTTCAATCATGTGGCTACCATTTTGATTTTTCTAATTCCCCTGTGGGCACCCACATAATAACCCCTCTCTCCGAAAAACAGAAATGGAAATAGTATAATTGCCTACCTCAGCCTACTCTGATTTAACATTTATGTAGCAGAGAAGAAAGAAGTAAGCAGCAGCTTCTCACCATTTTTTGTTATATTTGATTCCAGTTTTCTAAGGTTGATTTTCATTGAAAGAGAGAGAGAGAAACTTGGAACTCCTACATGGTGTTTTTATTTATACTGAGCTCTTTAATAAGAGACATATTACAAATAAAATAAATCAATAAATGAGAGGTGCTAAATGGTTTGAATCCAAGTTTTAGCAAGCAAGTCTTGGCTGACTTTAGAGCCAAGGAATAGCTATTCAGGTTAAGCCACCATAGCTGCTCAGATTAAACTGTATTTTTAATTAGCTTTTCTTTCATTAAATTATGTCTATAAATAAATGTGCACTTTCAAATTGTGTATTAAACTTCTAACTTACAGTCCTAAACTTAAGAATTAGAAGGTCTAGGTAAGGATTTTATTTAACCCAACAATTAAGTTCTGTTGAGGAGAAAAATGTAAGATCTTGTCAAATACTTAAGTAGTGGGGGAGGTAGGACAGTAAAGTATGCAGCTTAGCACTATTCTTTCTTTTGCTTCAGTTTGTCAATTATAGTATTATGCTAACCTTATTTTGTCTCCCACCTCACCAACATCTTTGTTATGGCTTAAATGTGGTAATAAAATAGATGAAAGTCAAAATCCTGAATCACAATTCTGACTAAATGAAAACAATGGTTTCCAAATCTGAGGAACGGACATTCGATTAATGAGGATGTACTTCCCTTACAGAAGCAGAACATGATTTGGAAGGTGGACCTTCATTCTTTATTAGCCCTGGAGGCAACCTTCTGTGAGGCAGCAGAAAACGGTTAGCTCAAGTATAGGTAGTTCTCAACTTACAATAGTTCCTTTACTGACCATTCAAAGTTACAATGGAACTAAAAAAAGTGACTTACAACCATTTTTCACGCTTATGACCATTGCAGCATTCCCTTGGTCATGTGATTGAAATTCAGAAGTTTGGCAACTAACTCATATTTATCATTGTTGCAGGGTCCCAGGATCATGTGATCACCTTTTACAAATTTCTGACAAGCAAAGTCAATGGGGAAGCCAGATTCATTTAACAACTGTGTTACTAACCTAGAACTACAATGATTCACTGAAGAACTGTGGCAAGAAAGGTTGTAAAATGGGGCAAAACTCACTTAACAAAGAGCTGAAGAAGCTTCTTGGATGGAAAGCAAAACACCTTCAAAGAAAAACCAGAAAGTCCAGTTGTCTCTTGAAAAAAGCACCTTTGGGGGTACCCCATGATTAACACTAGATGCACAGTGGGTTTCAAGCTGTCTGAATGGATGAACCACTGAGTAAAACCACCAGCTCTCTGGAAAACCATCTTATGCATACTACTCCAATGTTTCTCAACCTCAATAATTTTTAGATGTGTGGACTTCAATTCCCAGAATTCTTCAGCCAACTACTGAAGCTGTGGAACACTGTATACTGTACTCTCTAGATAACTTTAGTTATTGGGTATCAGAGAAATATTGTATGCAAAGAAATATGCTTGTGCAATTATTTTTTCTTTCTGCTCTTCCCATAATTTAATTTGTGGTCCATATGTGAAATAGTTGGGGGAGGGGACGGGTTAGGTGTTGCAACATTGAGACAATTGCAACAGAAACAAATTGCTTTACCGATGTCCTTTTCTTCATGATGAAACAGCATTCAAGAGATATGGAGGGAAAAAGAATACAAAATATTCTTAGAATCAATTCATTCCTCTGGGTTTAGAAGGAGTAAGATGACCATCTTAGATACCAAGTGCTGGGACATTGGTGGTTGTGTTGAATTAATAACAGAATAAGAGAATAACAAGAGTTGGAAGGGCCTTGGAAGGTCTTCTAGTCCAACCTCCTGCTCAAGCAGGAAACCCAATATCATTTTAGACAAATGGTTTCCAATCTTTTATTTAAATACCTCCAGTGTTGGAACACCCACAAATTCTGGAGGCAAGTCATTCCACTGATTATTATTCTAACTCTCAGGAAATTTCTCCTTAGATTGGTTATCTCCTTGATTAGTTGCCACCCATTGCTTTCAAGTGCTTTGGAGAATAGATTGCCCCCCCCTCTTCTTTGTGGCAGCCCCTTAGATAGACCACTGCTATCATGTTATTCCTAATCCTTCTTTTCATTAAACTAGATATACCCATTACCAATTTCTGCAGCCGTTCTTCATAGGTTTTAGCCTCCCATCCCCTAATCATCTTTGTTGCTCTTCTCTGCACTCACGCTAGAGCAGGGGTGTCAAATTCACAGGGCACAGGCTGTATGCATCACACGCTGGCCATGCCCATCACAGTTTAGCAAAGGGTGAGAGTCATGATACGTCACGTGATGACAACGTGTCACCATGAGTTTGACACCCCTGCTCTAGAGTCTCAATATCTTTTTTACATTGTGGTAACCAAAACTGGATGCAGTATTCCAGGTCTGGTCTTACCAAGGCATTATAAAGTTGTACGGTATTCACACTTCACAAGATCTTGATTCTATCCCTCTGTTAATGTATAAAGGACAGAGGTGCACTACGAATATTCAAACCAATCCAGAAAATGATTTGATTTGGATGAACAAATCCTTGAATTGGATACCATCTGATTCAAACTAATTCAAACATTCAGACTTGTCTACAGTTGTGGAAAGCTTCTGAATTAGTTCAAATCTATTTGGACACGTTTGATCTGATTTACTTAATTGAATTGATTTGTCAGTTTGATTTGTCAGATCAATGTGATGCTCTAAATCAGTCTGAATTGATTTGGAGCAGCAAATATTTGCACAGGCCCTTGAGGTAACCTATGTCCGCAGGTGTGATATAGGATGTTCCACAATTGCCAGTAGTGGAGTAAGACTCTACAAGAGTCCATCTGCCTTCTGTGATTTGGACGGGAGAAGGATGAAATCTATACCCAAAAGCAGATAAAGCTTTGGGCTGAACCCTCAAGGGAAGAGAAAGAAGCTTACATTTCCACTGTTGATACTCTAAAGTTGACAGAGTATTATTATTTTCTGCCCAACAGGCATTTCAAATGAGACTATAACACAAACACCTATTTCCGCAAAAACAGGTGAAGAAAGAAACAGAAGGAGCATTTGACTTCCTAAGGAGATTGCTGTATGTGTTCTCTTACAGACAAAAAAGACAAATAAGGCTTCTGCAGCATCTCATTTTATTCATCTATCCATCTATCTAGTTCTCACTTTCCCTTCTGGTCTTTCTCATCCTGCTGTCAGTATTTATTGATCTGGCTATACTATCTATTTTTCTGCAACATCTCCCTTTTCTTAACTCCAACTTTCTGAGATACTGATTTGATGCTGCTTTTAAAAAAAAAAATCTGAGGGACAGACAAGACATCTGCTGTGCATTCATCCTGCACTGTTTGATGTGCCTTTTTGATAGCTTTCGTTTCTGTATCGGTGATTCCCCTGAAAAGCATGTGTAGCCTGATCAGAAAGAGTCACGTCCAACCTTCAGCAGCAACTGGATGTGTGACAATTCACATAATGGAGAATGTGTGAATAAGATAGACAATCACACAGGTAATGGCAACATTACAGAGAGCACTAGCAATTTTTAACACCAACTTCCTATATTTATGGCTTATCACTGAAAGCAAATATCATTCAAATTTTGTATAATCTAGATCAGGGCTGTCAAACTCCCAGCCCCATGCCAGATGCATCACGCACAGGCTACGCCCATACCCAGTTTAGCGAAGGGGGGAGGAAGTCCTGATACATCACGTGATGCTGCCGTGGCAGTGTGAGTTTGACATTCCTGATCTAGATGTAGGAAATGAGTGGCATTGTAAGCATTGGTGGCAAAGTTCAGCATTGCCATAGAATTCTTATTATACCATTTTATTTTTTTAAGTACATGTTTATACTTTTAGTTATAAGTTATAAGTTACTTATAGTCTAAGTCTGAATATGTTGGACAATTCTGGCAGAAAATCTTTAATTTTAAACATTTAAACAACAGTTCAGCATTTTTATAGTAATTGTGAGATATTCTATATATAGCTTTTCTAAAAACAAATAATAGACAGTTATTCAAATTAATCCTGTATGGATTATATGAATAATTTATACAAATCACCATAACAGGTCTTTTCACAACACAGATGCTATGTTAAAGAATCTGAGCATTATAAAAAGTATATATCAGATGATTGATCCAATTGCATTGTACATTTGAATTGTAATCACACCTTCTAAAGATATTGATATTCCTGAATGCAGAAGTATGCCCCAAATCTCTTTCTTTATAATGTTCAGATAACTTTGTATATCTTCCTTCAAAACACTTTCAATGGTGAATGCAGTTTAATTATAGTTATTTGTGTGCTTTAGCACAATTTCTTCTTTCTGCGATCATTATTTTAAGCATACTAGTGAAGTATTCAAGGGATATCTTTGTGACCATCTGACAATTTTCAGCCATTGCAATCAAAGATACAAGCTGTGATTTCAATATCTTTCAAGCAGAAAAATATTATAACACTGGAAAAGGTGCAAAAAAGAGCAAACACACCCCTATGGGGAAAGTTTTGGGCTTTTTAACTTAGACAAATAATGAATAAGAAAGGATTTGATTATGCATAGTGTGCAGAAATTGGATAGGAAGTTGCTTTTCATATTAAAAAACTCATATTATTGGAACCCAGTAATAAAACTGCTATCTCACAGTGATAAGTATTCCAATAGTACTGATACCAGGCAATGAAGTTTTATGGTAGGAGATTCGGGGGCATAAAAGGGGAAACTTCTTCATACAATTCAGTACATAATTCCTGAACAGGATTCTACTGGTCAATCATTTGATATTTTATTTTAATATTGTTGGTTTTAACTCTGTCATCTTTTTATTGTAAAACATAAAGAGGCAGCAGCAATTGAAGGAATAGTAAGTCTGAGAAATCAATCCTTCAATAACAGCTGAAATTACAAAAGTCACTACAAGATGAAGTGATGGCCACAAGCCTGGATGAATTTAAGGGGAAGAAATAATGTAATGGGGACAATAAAAATTTCATTGGCTATTAGCCATGATGGCTACATGGTTGGAGAATGAGAATTAGTGATAGTAATCACACTCATAGCAGTGTTTGGGCTTTTCATGGGCAACTGACTAAAACAAAAGTCTAAGGTTGCACAAATCCTTCTAAATATCCCTGGAGTACATGTAGTAGAATACAACTTTTCTTTCAAACCCGCTTAAACTAAGCAAATGTTGCCTGCTAAACTGTTTGTCACTAAGCTACACCTGGAAAACTCAGTTTTGTTTTTCATCATTTAGGCATAAATTACCCAGATCTCCTGGAAAAAAATGTTAACTGAAGACCAATTATGATCAAGATGTTGGATTCGAGGCTCGGATCTGGAATTCAAGCTACATAACACAATGGTTTGAAATAAAAAGGTTTAATAAAGGAAAGATAGGAAGGATGCCTCAGCAGAGGCTTACAGGTAGATAGGTAGGGAAGCAATGTGCTTGGGAGGAGCTTGTGGCCCCTTTTATACCCTGGGGACT
>JANHGC010008179.1:0-12308 GCA_027560395.1 Boaedon fuliginosus
GGCCCCAACCAGGTTTCAGTGATGCACGCCAGGTCGGCGCCCTCGTCCAGAATTAAATCCTGGACGAGGGGAGCTTTATTCACCACCGACATGTATTATTCTACATGAATGCATTGCTCCTTCAATAATTCAGAAGAAAACAAAGTTAATTGTGTTTATGCACAGGAGTGTTTATAAGCATACAAAAACCAAGATGACATTGAAAATACAATACAATACAAAAAATAGATAGAATAGTTAAAAAAATTAAAAATAATTAAAGATCTGCGGCATTAAACAATTGTGAATTGTGAATTCTCTTTTATTGTGCTAATAACACCACTGTAAAGTTCTCAGTCTGCAGTATTTCAAATACTAATATAATAAATTACTTACTCGTAAATGCTGAAATGCATGAATGCTGTATGGTAGATCTAAAATTTTAGTACATTCTGGTTCTTCTAGGTCTAGAGGTAAAGGAGACTTTGTGTCTACATAACCTTCAGGACTAAAGCATAAGAATAAATAAATAAATAACAGAGTTTTGGTGTAACAAAGTAAATTACAAAATACCAATTAGGAAAAGCAATGTAGAAATATTGTCAAAAATAACTCTACTAAAACATATTTTTCTGTATCATTTCATTGTTCATTCTTCCATCTCCCAAATCAGCTGTAATTAACATGATAACCAATTATCCAAGCAGATTGTTACCAGCTAGGGATTGTTCTGATATTTCCTTTCCCTTCTAAAATTACGGCTTTTTAATATTTTTTGTACAATTAGCTCCCTTGTACCTGATGTCTTTGCTCTCTAAGGTGATATATGTGCTATCATAGAGATCCAAATCCCCCAAGGGCACCTTTGCTTTAATACAATCAGGATCTTCTTTATTATGCCTTTGTTCCAATCCTGTATCTCTGTCTTCATTCTCCTCTATATGGATCTTCTGAGCTACTAATAGTTTCTACAAAAAACAAAACGAAACCCCAAAATAAAATAGAAGGCATTGTTCAAAATACAAATATCACCAAAAATACATACTCATTTAAGTTTCTATGAAAATGACATGGGAATTGTCTCTTGTTCCTTAACCTCAAGGACTGTAAGAGTCAGGCACATTGATGTTATTAGTAGTTAGTGATCTGAAATTTATCTGCCTAGTTTTTGAGGTTGGGAACAGTTAAGATTGTAAGAATTAAAATGGAAGTATTAAGTCTTAGGTTCACTTTATTATTTTTTTTGAAGAAAAATTTGCCAAAGATTATTCTGCTGAAAATCAAGATATTTTGTACCTAAATCATACCACCAAAAACTAGCAATTGAAATGCTTTATTTTTTAAAAGTAACTTTTTGCTTCTTTGGTACATGGCATGGGCACAAGAAAGAACTTTAAGTGCAAAAGTCAAGACCCACCCACCCGTATCTTGTTATACAACTATAGTCCAAAGAATTCAGTTAAACTCTCAGAAAGGACATCCATCAGCTTGGATGACCGAAATAACGTAATAGTAAATGTACACTACTAAAAATGTAAAACTGAGGCTAAAACTTCCAGACTCAATATATTTAAGACTACCACTTCATATTGACAAAGAAAATTATTGTTTCCATGTTTGTTTGCCAAGAAATCAATTTTGAAAATAAAATCAGTACACCTATCTCACCTCCAGCTCTTTGAGGTAGTTAACCGTTGTTTCTTGTCTCATTAATATTACTAAATCATGAGGATGTTTCAGATTCATTGGTGAGTCAACCTGTAATGCAGTCCAAAATAATAATTGTTATAATTTCTTCCTTCAAACTTTCTTACATCCTTCTGAATAAATTACCCTAGCCTACCACACTGTGATTCAGAATGATGAATTGATCTGTATCAAAGATTACTTATATGCTGGATTTGGACTTCATATCTTAGCTATTTAAGCTTAAGCTTAAATTTAAATATGCTTCCTATTTGGCTGAAAAATATATGGTGTTCAATTCTGATACGTTTTACATTCCTAGTTAAAAACTTGGTAATAAGCACAGTTCTGGATTTAACAAAGAATTGCAATTTAAACAACATAAGGTTAAAGTTCTGAAACTAGGAAACACACTATTGCTAGAAGAAAGTCTAGTTTCAGAAGCATCTAATTTTTGGGTTTTTAAATTAAAAATACCACTAAAAATTCTGCAAGTTCTGCATTTACAATTATGGTACATTGTTTTTGCAAAGTGATTAACACTTCAGGGACAGAACAATGTTTTTTACACAGCAGGATTGAAAACTGAAGAAAAAAGTTTTCAACAACAGAGGTTTTTCTAAAAAGCAGTAATTGAGTTAGTCCTAAAGTGACTATGTATACGAAGGACTAATGAAATGATTAGATTAAAAGCCAATAAACAGGTGAAGTGTAAAAGTGGAATGAAACCTAAAAGAAAACAAGGAAAAGAAAATGACACCCCCCCCCATTATTTTGATCACAAAAAGACAGATGAGAACATGGTTTGGGTTAAACTTAAGAATGAAACTTCAGCTGTAGTGCTTTCCTATTGCTTTTTTAACAAGTGAGCTGACCAAGGTCCTGAAGAAACAGTGTATTTTGGTGATACATATTTAAAAGGTGAAGCATTTCATGAATATTAACTGTTCACATGAAGAAACAGAGTCCACTACTTTAACAGCTGGTATAGCTGAGAAAGAAAAATATGGGAAAATAATAACTCAGCTATGGAACAAGAAATTGGAGATGAATTCCACAGAGAACTAGAGAGGGAAATAAAGTCTGTGCTTCAAGTAGTTAGCATATATTCAGCTAACCCAACAGTCACTCTCAAATTCATATATTTGTAGCATTAAAGAGTCATACATTTCATGTAAGTTATTTTTAGATTTTCTTTTGTATTAAATGTATCAAAATTTTACTGAGCCTTCAGAAATTTATCTGTATCATCCTTACTCTGAAATCCCATTTACATATTATAAATCATATAAGAAAATATTATTTCTTTTTCAAAGAGAAAATTTACTGGATTAAATAGCAGTAGCTTAGCCATAAGCTATACTGTAGCTGATAACTTTCAATGGACATTGGATACTTTATTCATTGAAATTCAAAAACTTGTGCCAATACCTATTTTCCAAAAGAACCATATGTTGCAATATTACTTTTAAGGCATTTAGAATCCAGATAAAAACAGAATCATTAGCTACTGAAACCACAGCAGTGACATCAAGTTTTTTTCTTAGGTAACTTTCAAAGCAAGATGGGGAGATTTCACCTAATTTCCCACTAAAATTTAAATATTATTATTGTCTTATAATTTACACAGGGATGTGATTACTTCTACAATTTTATTAGGAGAACTAGATTCACTTCCCTATCACTGCATGGTAGAAATTCAATCATCTGCACTTTATGTTTAAACACAACGGACATGAATAACTCATTACTGTGCCCATAAGCAACATTTCAAAAATGACTGTACTCAATCTATAAAATCCATCTTGTGAATGAACTGCCAAAAACTGATGATTTAAAATTTGCATAATAGTCAGACTTTCTTTCCTCTAGTCTACCCCATTCCTTTTCGTAATATATTTTTTAATGAAATGTTCTGAAGAGTTCAGATTTAACAGTGTTTTGTATTATTTTGGTCAACCCAAAATTTGGGGTTAATGTTTTAATAATATTTTTCCATTGGCATTTATTTAAATTTTTATAGTTGCCCATATCACATCTCTACTGACAGTGTACAATAAAACAAATGAGCAATATAAAATAATACAACCATTTAATAACTTAACAGTTAAAACACAGGTGCTGTATAACTAAGACTTTTATTCATGTTATAGTCAAAAGGCCTAAATCTTAACATGTTCTGGTAAATATTCTTGTTGGATTTTCAACCATTTCAATTAAATTTTGAATGAAGCTTATAGGTAACTTTTATATATGATGATGAAGAAACAAGTAGTTGCGCAGCTTTAAAGGCTGCTCATTTTCTTACTTCTGTAATTGAAGTCCATTGCTAGTTCTGTAGTTATTTCTATGTAATATTAAGCTTATGATCTGTTCCATGCTTAATTGGAACAAAAGTCTAAGTCAGGGTATGTATAATTTAATACATATTTTCAAAATATCTAGCACAGCCAAGTGCAATTCAGGTTATATGACTTAAGGTAATAAAATAGAGCAAATAGAAAATTGAACTGCACCATACCAAATGGAATACAAAACCCTTTCTTCCCTAAATAAAAGAGTTTATAGGATTAGGATTATTATAGTGTGATAACTATTGTAAATTAGCCCCCTTTTAAGACTAATTTGTGCACATATAAAGAAATCCACTGGACATCAGTATAAATTTGAATTATTAACAGGTCATTTCTCCTGTCCTAATTCTGGAAAAGGCCATCAGAAGATGCAAATATAAATCTAAACACTAAGAGATAATTTGGGTCTTTTTGTAGCCCATCATCCTGCTAATTTTACGTTTAAAGGGATTTTAACAGGTTTTTGGAAAAATCTAATCTTGGCTAGCATATCTCTAAGGACACATTTTAAAGGTAATTTTTATCTTATTAACTTTATCAATATTTTAAAACATATTATATCCAGTCAAGTGTTGCTTTCCCAACATGTCACTCAAACTATAGTTAAATTTAAATAATTCTTTTTTCTTTGCCAACAGTATCATCCTGCTTTCAGCATGCTATTATATTCTTGAAACCAGAAACTGAGTTCTTTTTCCACCTTAGGCATGGAAGCCTAAAACTGGGTAATCTTGGGCCAGTCACTTTCTCTCAGACCAACATCAACCTCACAGGTTTGTTCTTATGGAAATATAACAGAAGGAAGCACCACTATATATGTTGTCATCTTGAGTTATTCCTATAAAATAAATGCAGGATAAAACTAGTTAGAAAAATATGTAGCATATGTAAATATGTAGCAGTCATATTTTTGAATTGCCTAATTAGGGTCTTTTAAAACCAGAAAACTGGCACCTCCTCACCTGGTGTATTTGACCAATCCCATATTCATAGACAAGTAAGTAGGAATTTCCTATATCTCATATTGTCTCCTATTATTTTCAGAGATACCTAGAGACTGTAAGTTTAGAAAGATAAAACCTAAGTCCCTTGGGCTTGTAGAAGCCAAGCAGGATAAATGTCTTGCAAACTGAATAGGAATCTTTCTCACAGCTATTTCCTGCCTCTTGTCTGGAGAAATAAATGTGGTGTGAGTTTGTGCCTTCTAGCTGCTTCGGTTGTAGGATAAAGATTTCAGAAGAGAACTTTAACAAAAAAAAGTAGGTTGAAATATGTTTTTATTTTTGTCAAGACAGTGTTTCATGGAAACCTTCATGAAGTCATAGTTCTCCCTAAATCAAAACAACAAAAATACTCTATTCAGGAAACAGGATTTGTACTGTTGCTTCTGAGGACAGCACACAATCTGAAAATGTTGCTTGCAAACATCTCCTGAGGGAAGCCAACCTTATTTCACCAACTCGTGTTCCTTTGAAATTTGCAATAGACCGTGGTATTTTAGCAGTGCTTCTTGGAAAAACTTAAGCAGACTGACAGCCAGATGAACTCTGAAGAAAGGTTTCAGAAGCTTTCTCCTCAACTCCAGCAAGCCTCTGTTTCTAATACTTCTTGGTCAAGTACAAAATAAAGGTCCATCGCTCTAGGCTGGCCTTAAAACCCTGAAGCCAACAGTCTTCCAACACTATATTTATTGTGGAGGAGACTTATGGTTACGTTTTTCCTTACCAAGCTTCTTAACTGAAATTTCTCAAGAGCTACTGTACAATTCAGAATTGCTATACAGCATTGTAGCCTCAGTCCAGAGTGGTCAGTCCAGTGGTCTATAGGGTTGTGGGTATCCACTTTGGGCCCTTTTTATTATCTTTGGCCTAGATCCAGGCTGACAGACAACTTTTTGAATATTCTCTTCCATCTTCATATAAAAGTTTCCAAATTGGATCCTCCCCAGTTTTACCTCAATTCTACTAAAGTGTCCTTGTCTTTTTTTTTTTTTAAAAAGATTGCAGTTTGAATTATTTTTCAAGTTAAAATAGAATTTGTTGTATATTTGCATTTTCTAAAGAAATGTTTGAATACTTTTATCCTGTGTGTTTTAAAACATCAGCAAAAATTCTTTTCACTGGAAGGTTAACAAATTTGCAAACATAAGTACAATGATTGGAGTTACTGATAAACAAGTAGGAAAGCTGTGACCAGAATATAAATTAAACATCTGGCTTTCTATACTCAACCATGTATTTTAAAACTAAACCTTCCAACTTTAAACATGCTACCCATTATGTATAATAAAATACATTTCATCTATACCAGTTTTTGAGTTCCAGAATTAGTGAACAATCATGGCCTTTTGGAAATTAGTCAGAATTGAATCAATAGAAAGATTATATTGAGAAAAGTTGCAGTGTAAAGAAAAAGTTTTTTTAAAAAGAACAGCAACATCCAAAGATTTAATTAAGTCTAAAAAAAGAAAAAGAAAACATAAAGGGAACAACAGAAGAAAAGTTTAGATAGATGAAAAATCTCTAATAATTTTATACAATAAGATATTTTGATAATTTGTTGTGTGTGCTAAAAGAAAATGTATATAGTTAACTTAAGGGGGTGTTTATATTCACTCTCTTGCTCCCAGCTTATCCTTATTATTCAATGTCGGATGTGAACAATTACAAACAAAATAATTCAATGCTAACACCCATCAATGTTACAGCCTTCTAATGCCTATAGGAGTATTGCTGGAAATAAATACGGTTATATGGGGGAATCCTTTGCAGCACAATTATAATTAAAATGAAATCCATCTGAATAGGGAACAGGTGATGAACCTCCAAAATGTCCATAAATCCATTAATGCTCATAAATATCACAATGCAAAACCTAGATATGAGCACTTTTTCATTGGACAGTAAGGGTCCCTTCTGCTGGCAAACACTCAACATGTGAAGAATGGAGAAAAAGCTGTAATAGCATTACTTTTTATATTATCTATCAATGAAATAGAGTTATCCATGTGTGTCTGCATTTATATATCATCGAGTAATTGCTAATGAAATGCAATTTTAAAAATTTCAGAAGAAGCAGATTTCTCCATAATTAATGATTAGTGTGTTTCACTGTGTAAAAAGAAAAGTCTAAAACAATATTAAATGATCTGGACTAAAATACTGTACCCCTTGTATTCTCTCCAGCACAAACTGATTAATTAAGGCAACATTTTTTTAAGTGTAATTTTTTTCTTAAGGTGTGAGCTACCTAATATGAGACAAAAAACAAACCAACCCCCAGATGGTGGAGAGAGAGAGAATAGAAAAATGGGAGAAAAAGAAAATATAGAATTCTATTCAAGGCTTCCTATATTAAGTAATTTCACAAATTTTCATAGTTATTGGTCATATGATCGACCCATTATGAGACTATTCTAAATACATTTCTCAATTTCTTTAAAAAAGCCCTGTAGTACATATGCAGTATGACAAAAAGATACAAGGACACTTGGGAATAAAATAATATGTTATAGATCATTTCCTGTTAAGGATCAAATGGCATTTGATGGTTATAATCTCACTATTATTGATTAAAATCATTTTAAAAATGACAATGCAATCTGGTTTGGTGCATTCATAACAGTGAACACCAAAGAGTATTGTTCTGTCCCTGCATGACAAAATGGGACTTTGTACTCTTGAAACTCTAAGAATCTCCATCTTTTATGGAATTTCACTGGCACTAAACAGCAAATGGAATGAAAAGGGCAAACGTAAAGCTGATGATGCTTCCCATTGAATCATCCGAATGAAACAGTCAAAGGAGATCTGAGAAAATACAGTGCTCAACCTAATAAGTGTATCAGAAATTATTCTTGAACCTAGATGATTAAAAAAAAAAACCACTGAATTAGAATGGCTTCTGCAAAGAGATGTCATGCTTGTATTTATTCTCCACCAACAGCTTCTCATTGCCATATATAGGCAGGAAAAATGAGATGTTTATTTTATTTATTTATTTATTGGATTTATACCCCGCCTCTCTTCACCCCAAAGGGGAACTCGAGGCGGCAAACTTTATGTGAAGAGTGTAGCTTTTCTCCTGGATAATTTGTCATTAAAATGGAGAACAGCTGAGAATAGAGTAGTGTTTAATGTACCCTCCCCTATCAGAGTTGTCTTTTCATGTAAAAATAGTGTTTTGGTTAAGGCTTTCAAATAATAAAACTGTACAGCAAAGTAATAAATAAAAATGCATAAGCAAGCCATAAAATTCCCTGAAATACAACAGCAACCTAGTACTGCTAGATGGTTTTTTTCTTTCTTTCGATGTTAGCTTGCAATTTCTCAAAGTTTCGCAGTGGCGATCAGCCAGTCTAATTCAGCAAAGAAAGACTGAAAAAAGATGTTCTTAGGTAACTTGAGCGAGCAGTAAAATGGCAGTTTTGGGTACCAAGTACATATGAGAGTACCACGTAAAAATACTTAGCTTTAACCGTTTCTTCCTTTTGAAGCCATTACCTCAAGATGAAATAATGGAAAACAATCGGAACAAATCAAATCATTAGAAGTAAGACAATGCCACACATAAAAAGCAGCAAATTACGAAGGGTCCAGAGTTTTCTAATACAGAAAAACTTAACAATATTCTAGATTTTTGCAATTACAAAAAAAAAAAAAAAGGAGGCAGCTAAACAGTTGAACACACAAAAACACTTATAAAACGATGTGTTTTCTCACTCCTTTTGTCTCAATAGGATCACTAGTAGTATCTCAATGGCCAAACAAAAGGAGGTGCGCGTTGATTTCATCCTCCCTCCCTTGTGAATTCACTTTAAGCTTTGGCAACTTTAAGCTTTGGCAACTTTTAAGCCTGGCGGACTTCAACTCCCAGAATTCCCCAGCCAGCTTTGCCAAGGTTGGAGACCCTTGCTCCAGGCTATTTCGAATCGCAAAGTCAGAAAGGTTTCGGCTCGGAACTCTCTCCTCAGCTTCAGCCGTCCTTCTGAAGGGGCCAAGCCATTTCCTACCTACCTACCTGCAACGCTGGAGGGGAAGCTGACCCGCCTAGGCTACCCCTAAGCCTAGAGGACCGCGCAGTCCTCGGGCTCTTCCCCGCCGGCCCGATAAGAACCGGAGGACGGGGGAGAAATGTTTTCACCGAGGGACCTTCTTCGCGTCGACTTGAAAACCCCTCCCTCTCTCACCTGCTGTTGGATCTTGCCGTCTTCGGTGACCACCCAGTGCGTGGTGGCGGCGCCTGGACGAGGCGCCAAGCCCAGAAGGAAAAAGAGGCCGAAGAACGAGCGCAGGGAGGCGCACGCCAGCCTTCGGCCGCTCCATCCGGACGCTCCTGCTGACACCGCCATCTTCCACCAACCTTAGCCTTGCCCGTTTTACCCGGAACCGGAAGTGCTCAACTCGCCATTTTGGAGAAGAAAGCGCGTCTGTCTACATCATAAGAAAAAGAAAGAGTTTTTTTTAAAGGAAGAGTTGGAACCACGCGAAATTGGGGGGTGGGGGAGTGGACATGTCTGCGTGTAGGCGTACGCGCTGTTTGAAAAACGCGGGGTTAAAAAAGTGCGGCTGGAGTGCCCTGTGGTAACTTGTAGAGTGGCGTTAGGAAGGCGACTCTTCGATTTTTATTATTTTTTAATTATTATCTCTATGGGAGTACCGGAGGCGGGAGGAAGAATGTGGCAAAAGAGGGCGTTGCCTCCAAGGGGAGAAGGCGCGGCCCGGGGCTTGTTTTCGTCGCCCGTCCTGCGGTCCCACGTGCAGCTCGGAGGCAGCAGCCAATCCGAAGCTTCGGTGGCGCCGTCAGCCGAACCAGGATCCACGCCCCTTTTGTGGACGTTGTTCCGGCGTTGCACCTGCGCGGCCTTGGAAACGCGCAGTCACGGTTGGCTCCGCTGAGGGAGTTGGCTCCTTTTCGGGATGCGAGCGATTATAGGGCAGCTGCTTGGGAAAAAAGCGCCGGAGGATAGTTCTGGAAACTTTGCCCAATTCCTCTTTTCAATTATTTTGTGTGCGTGGAGGAATGTTGTTTCTTTCCTGGACACTAGACCGTGTGAAGAACGGCTGCAGATTTTGGGTCTGGCCACTCTAAAGAAAAGAAGAATTAGGGGTGACCTGATAGCAGTATTCCAGTACTTGAGGGGGTCAGAGAACACAAAGAACGGGGGGTCAGATTACTCTCCAAAGCACCGGAGGGCAGGACAAGAAACGATGGATGGAAACTAATCAAAGAGAAGCAACCCGGAATTACGGAGAAACTTCCTAACAGGACAATTAACCAGGGGAATAGCTTGCCTTCAGAAGTTGTGGGCTCTCCATCATTGGAGGTTTTTAAGAGGAGACTGGACAGTCATTTATCTGAGATGGTAGTCTCTTGCTTGAGCAGAGGGTTGGACTAGAAGACCTCCAAGGTCCTTTACCGCTCTATTCTAATTCCTTTGTACTTATAGCTTTGTGTCCGACCGGTTATTGCGGTCCAGGTTTTGACCAGATTTTAAATAAAACACTTTTCAGCGTGTCCATTTGTTTGATTTCTATACATTAGCGGTAGACAAATGCAAAGTCCAGTTGAGGCATATTGGTCATCCGTATAAGCATGTATTAACTAGCTTGTCAACTGTAGATTGTGTGAAGAAAATAATCAGTAGTTTCTGCTTGTCATTTGGAAATCCAGGAATGTTCCAAGAACTAATGTTTTGTTAAAGGTGCCGTTTTCCCTAGCCTTATTCTCAACCGAGCTGGGAAATGTCTTATCCTAAGAATTCAATAAGAAAAGCAGAAACACCCAGGTATGCTTGCTTCTGAATAAATTGTATTTTTACATTGTATTTTTACATCCATAAGAAACCTAAATGCTGCTGACATTTATATTATTCTGAAAATGCAGAGATCAACTGCTTCATAATGGTTCTGCATGTTCAATATCATTAAAAAATAAACAGCCACAAATCACTAACAAAATTACAAAATGGATTTATTGCAAAAGAATAAAAGAAATTTTACAAATAAAACGTGGTTAAAGGGTGTCTCCAAAATAATCCACTGCAATTTAAACACAAAATGAGAGCTATTTCTAATTGACAATTTGCACATTATTTCCGAGAACTATATTGCCAACCTATTACTCAACAGAGCCACCTCCCAAAACAAGAGAAGTGGTTAAACTTCCGTAAAAGCTAGGTTTCTAAAAACCGACTGTCCAAATAAGCAATATAATGGATTAATAGAAAATGTTTCAAAACCTAATCCACTATTTGTAGATTGAACTGGTCAGTTTTTAGTATAATAGCTTAATGGGAGACAAATTACTGCTCCAAATTAGAATCCTTTTTTCAATCCAACCTGCAAATTTTAAAATCACTTTCTTTATAACATGAGTACAACAAATGTAGAGCAGACCCTTAACTTGAATCATTTTGCTCAACACCTCTATATCAGAAAAGGATGAATGAGCCTAAAGAACCTAAAGAAGTCTGTAGTTACCAAGAAATGCATCTCTGTCCATTTTATAAACTAATTTTAGCTAATACACATTACAAGTTGTCAGAAATGCCTATGTACAAATATTTGACTGTTATGCCTTCCATGGTATAATGGTAAAAAGGGCTTGGGTTTAAGATAAGAAGGAATTTGCAGTTCTTTAAATCCATCTCTTAGCTGGATTGATTTCAATGTTTTTACTCCTTTCTGACATTTATACTGAGGTCTGCATCTTACAATGTTTAGTCCAAAAACAAAACTGGGAAAAATTCTCAAAGGTTAAGTGTCAAACACTGAAGCAACTGCATCTGATACACTACAATGTTTTAAATAAAGGTTTGAAAATGTCTACCATAAGCTTTTTATTTTGTAAGAATTACCAAGGTATTTGTAAGGGCTTTTTAAAACCAAAGTACAATTAAGCTGTTGTAATTTTACTTGTTTTAAAACACAGACATTTGTTTTGAAAAGGAATAGCTGCTCGAGGCCAAAAAAAATCTTAATTTAACAGAGGACAGCTTACTAATTGCCCACCTTAATATTTGCTAGAGCAAATATTACATTTTTAAGGCTGTGTGCCAAAAGTGCACACGCATGAACATGCACGGCCGTGTGCCCCTGCACCCCCCCTCACGCGTGCGCATCCCCATCTGTTTTACTGCATTTTGAAGCACAGCTGAGCAGCATGAAAAGCACGAACAGCTGTGTTGCGGCTCGGGGGATTGTGTGCGCATGTGTGGATGGGCGGGGGAAGCATAAGAGGTCACGCATGCATTCACGCACAACCCCCCGAGCCACAACACAGCTGTTT
>JANHGC010008182.1:0-17184 GCA_027560395.1 Boaedon fuliginosus
CTATGCCGGAAGGCCTGGACCTAAGATCTCCTCCCCTTATGGTTGGTGTTTGAATGTTGATGTGTATGTGTATTTTTTATTGTTAGGGCACCGTATTTTATGTTGTATGCCGCCTCGAGTTCCCCGTTGGGGAAGAGAGGCGGGATATAAATCAAATAAATAATAAATAAATAAATAATAAATTTGAGGTGGAAAACCCAGATATTGTTCATAATGCTGTTAAGGTGACAATGCACAATGCACTGTCCACATCAAGTTATCCTGATCTGGGATAACTACCACCCAGTATTTTTTAACCAGAAAAGATTTTTTTATTAGTGAATTTAACAAACTGAAACAATCCAGTTAGAAAGTATGTGAAGACATACAGACACATACATTAAAATGTGAATGAAAGGTTTTGAAAAGGGGAAAAGAAGATCCCTGTAAAATAGTTCAGTCCATTGGCATGTTTTTAAATCTATACCATTTAGAAACAGACTGGTCCGTCTCCTCATTTCTACTATCTAAGGATATTTCAAAACAAATTGACCAAAAACACATCTCTTGGACAACTCTTTAGTATCTAGTCCCTTCTTTCACTTGCTTAGGACCAGCAGTATCCACAGAAACAAGTCACTTTCATCACAGTAACAAAATTTGCATTATAATGTTGCAACATCAGATCCAATCCTTTGGGGCATCTGTGCAGTCAGTGTTGTTGTCATACATGGGCAGAGCTTGTGCCGTGACATTGCAGCCCAGCCTGATCTCCCTTACTGTCTCTTTTCCCATCTTATTAGGATAATTCCTTCAGCTGATCCCCATGATCAATAAACCAGGGTTCTTCCCCAAATCTCAGATTCCATGTTTTGGAATGCAGTTCAATATCACATCCACATCTTTGATGAAACTCTTTTTTTTCCCTCCAAGTCCAAAGTCAAGTTAACATATATAATAATTTTAGAGCTGAAACCAAAACCCAAAGATGATCTGAGAACGAAGACAGTTGTCAGACCTGCCTCAGCGTGGTCTTCTAAGTAAAAACGATCCTTAACTCCATTTGTTGAGAAACGTATAGTTTACTAGAAGTCAAGTGAATTACAGTAGTGCAAAACCAAAACTAAGGTTTTAAACCTGTGGATTTCAACTCTCAGAATTCCCCTGCTAGCATGGGTCCACAAATCTTAAAAAGTTGGACATCCCTGACCTAGAATGATTAAAGCCATGATTGATAGTGGAGCTCAGTGTCTATGGCTCCATTTGCTGAAAACCATCGTACGAGTATATGGAAGAATGTTCTTTGAAATCTAAGAGGAGTAAATGTTGGGATTTTACGATTAAGTATTTTTATTGTGCTTTGGATGGTAAAATAAATAAGTTAAAAAGCATGAATTAATAAATGCAATTAAATGAACTAAGAATAGTTTTTATGCTCTGTGTCTGCAAAATAAATAGAAAGGGGAAAGGTCAAGCATAACTGAATCCATAGGTTGACGATATTTGCATGTTACATTCTAGTGAGTGGTGATAACAGCTGAAAAGATTAGTGTGGGAGGAAACTATGCAACATTTTTAATGAACACGATCCATGGGGGAAATTATTCTTCTAGATGACATGAATGGAAGAAGATGTGAGGGGACGGAAAATATTATTGGACCATAGAGACCAAAAATGAATGACACTGGTGATTGATGAGTATCTGCTTTAAAAAAAGGTCTGCTTGTTTTGGAATACATAGTTTAAACATAAGTCTATTCATATGAACATATAGCAAAAGAATGAAAATTAATCTAAAAATACAAATGAATTGTTTGTTTATGAAGGAGTATGCATGATGTTTATTGGTTAACAAAGACCGATTCTGCTTATGAGTGCAATTATTTAACAACTATGGAAATTGAGTCTACACAACTTAAAGCCTGACTTAGAAAACTCTTTCTGTATCTCCTGATGACTCACACCAGTTCAAATGATCTACATGTAGAAGTTTCTGAAAGTCTGGGCAGATCACATTAAGAAAGCAGAACAAGTTGCTTTGTTCCTCAGCAGCATAGCGTGATTCCAGAAGTAGTTGCCATGCTTCCCTCAGCTGAATGACATTCTGGAAACTGTAAATATTGCTGCCGCTTTCAGAGTTGTGCCACATGGTCTAGCACTCCGGAAGGCCTTTGGAGCTGTTGTAAAAGGTATGTGAGGAGGAGGCTATTTGGCCTGGTGAGCCCCAGTGGAAGTGGGAAAAGGCCTGTGAGTACGAAGGCACAGGAAGTGGAACATGAGGTGTCTTGAGGATGTTGGGGGGGGCTTGAGAGAGCCGTGGCAAGTAGGACTGGGTCTTTGCTAGGCCCCCAAGAGCTTCCCTCCCCCCCTTAGGCACCCCATGCTCCCCATTCACCCATGACCTACACATTCATTTAAAAATTCATTGGATAGAGCAGGATGTGGATATTATTAAGTGAGATGGTTATTCTGATGGGACAGTCATGGACAGGCTTGATTACAGTTGCATCCGGAGGACTATGTGTACATAACCTAACAATATCTGGTAGGAGTCATGATTGCGCACTGTTTAATGTGTGACAAGTGGCTATACTGTAAATATGGTAGGATTTTTCTACAAAATTAGAAAGATATATTGTTAAAAAGTTAAAATTGCTTTGGTGTTTTTAGTCTTTAGGGAAGAATACCAATTTTAGGGAGAAGTTGCATATTTTTGTTAACTGGCAATTTTGTAGTAGATTTTCCAAAATATTTCCTAGATCCTACCTAGAGCTCTCAATTTATTTATGTTTGTCAACATCCACAATTCCATCTCTTATTAATCCAGATTTGTCAGTTTTCAGATATGCCTCCAGTAAATCAGTTCAGGCACTGAGATCTACTGTATGATTGCTGATTAAGTGGTTTATATGATCAATTTCTTGCTTCAAATTTGTTGAACTGAAGCTTATTGTTGGTCATAATGTTCTTTGCTCTATCCTTATTGCTTGTTTTTAACACAAAATGTTTCATTTTATTTACCACATCTGAGCAAGATTTCTACATTTTGAAGGAGGTTTTGTTGCTTTTAATGTTTTTTTTCAGATTGAGGAAACAGTTTCTAAATGTTTTCTGTGGCCAGGTAACAATCTTTCCATAATCTCTCTCTCTCTCTCTCTCTCTCCTTCTTCTTCCTACTCTTCCTTGTACCCTCTAAATTGAGAAATGTTCCAAGACTTCCTTGCATACACTGCATGTTTGATAACTCCTCACAAATTATGGTAATATTCAAATCTAAGAATTAATTTAATCTAAAACTATTCCTTTCCTGTAAGTACGTAATTCTTAATTTATTTGAAGGTATGAGTCCGATTCTACCTGTTTTCAGATTAACTGTGGGACAATAGCTTCTAAGATGCACTGACATTTTGATGGATTGGGAAGTATTAAAGTGTGGTTGGTTCAGAGATGTTTAGTATTTGCATATAAACACATTGTCTCACAATAATGCCAAGCAGTAGCTAAATACTTGAACAACCAATGAAGCAAAATGGAAAATGCTGAAAAACCAACAGCTTTATCAGTTTTCTTCAAATTGATGCTTTTGCCCTTTAGACATTTTGGAATACAAATCTAATACAACACATTTGGAAGAAACTGATAGAGGATCAGAAAGGAAAATTTTGAATATTTAATTAAAGTAGAATGAAACTCTACTTCCTATTTGCAATTCCTCACTCTTAACCAATTCCTCATCCCTGTCCAAAGTAAAGCAAAAGGACTTTTTACAGCTATTTATCTTCCAGAAAAGTACTTTAAGGTTTTGGCAACACAAAGAGATGAAAACTCAAGTTCAAGTAGAAATAATTAGCCATTTCAATCCATCACTGTCTCAGCTAAATGAATCACAAAAGGCAGAACACTCAATCAAATGCCCAAAAGGACTAAATTGGGTGTTCAGCCACACAGTCAACTATGGCAGAGGGTAATCCTGCCAACAGTCAACTATTATTCATGGGAGAGACTGAGTCTATCTTATTTGGAAGAGAAGCATGGGTCACATTGTGCTAATAGAATGCTGAACGACCATTAGTTGTTCTGTTTTGACGGACTGATGGAAGAGGTCTCCATTGGAAAAAAGATTATCAGTAAGTTGAAATATTTGCTATTTGAATATCCATATATCCTTGGCTTGGAGTCCTTCTGATGTATTGAATTAGAATAGCCATCATCACAAGCCATCATAGTCTTTGAACACGCTAGCTAGGAAATGAAGCCTTATGTAATCTAAAACCTCTAGAGAGCACCAGATTTGAGAAGGCTGGGAAATTCTATTGCACCCTCCATTTAATTTGAGACACACTTTCAATATATACTTGTTTTGACAAGCTTTTAGTGTTTAACTATTCCATTTGGGCATGTTGACAGACTCGGGAAGGGTGTAATATAATTCCATAATCAGGGTCATTTTATTATCAAAATGTTTATAAAAAGATGTTAAATTTAAATCTGAGACTTAAGCTTTGTTGGAAAATTTTCCTATAACTTTAGATTTTATCCCTAAAAGTATTTCCTGCCCTACAAGTAACATTCATATGATCTTATCCTATCATTTATCCTGTCTATATTCTACTCTATATTCTACTATATTCTAATAGTTAAGAAGGGGAAAGATGAACTTCTTTGTTAAGAGAAATTATGAGATTCTTTTGTTAAAATCATGCTAACTTCCAGTGACAATTGCATTATTTTCAGATGTATCATTTTATAATCTGTCCTACAGCATTCCCCATTACTGATTTTAGCTTGATTAATCTTCAATTTCCCAAATTCTTCTTTCCCATTTTTGAAGTTTGCTCATTCCACTCATCTGATACTTCTTTCTCCCAATTTCTCAAATTAATGAAGTATAGCCAAATCATCACCAGTTCCTGTAGAAGCATAGGATAGGGTTGATCTACCCAGGAAATTTCAGCTTATTCAGGATCAACAGGCATTTCTGACAATATTTCTACCAAACTTGATAGAACATTTTCAACTGAGTTTTTCAATTGCCGGGTAGAATGCATATTCTCTTCTCAGAAATCACTGAGCCAAAATCAGAATTCATGGGAGTCTTTAAAGGGATTGGCAGCCAGTTGTCTGAAATGGTATAAGGCAGGGGTGTCAAACTCACGGCCCATGGCCGGATGTGTCACGTGCTGGCCCCGTCCCTGCCCCTGCCCAGTTTAGTGAGGGGGGGAAGTCCTGATATGTTTCGCAACACCGCCATGAAAACGTGAGTTTGACACTTCTGGTGTCGGGTCTCCCGCTTGAGCAGCAGGTTGAACTGGAAGACCTCCAAGGTCCCTTCCAGCTTTATTCTGATTGAGAAGTTTCGGCTGTTCCTTATTATCTGTTATTGTCTTCATTGAACAGATAATATTTTACATTGAATACATCTGAAGTATGTCTTTTTGTTGTTCTTGTTATTCTTCACTAACCTCACCTCCTTACAAACTTTAGTCTGCAGGCAAATCCAGTTTACCTGCATGTATATTTCCTTGATAATCTGATCCTCTTTCTGCTATATCTATTGATCCTCTTTCTGCTATATCTATTGATATCTGATCCTATATCTATTATTTTGGTTTCCAGATTTTCACTAAGCGTTTTGTGTAGCCAATTATATAGAAAACCAAATTAATAACAACAAAACAACCAGCCTTGCAACTGACAATAGAGATACTGAAGCGAAGGATAGCTTCTGCCTTTTAAGATCAATCATCAACAGTAAAGGAACAAACAATCAAGTAATATACTGCAGACTGACACTTGGTAGAGCAGCCATGAAGGATTTGGAATGGATTATGCCATGATAAATTTATGTCTACAAAGATGATAATAGTGTGTGACACTCTATGAAAGAAAAAATTATACTTTAAAGAAGCAAGATGGAAAGAGTAAGCCTTTACAACTTGATGATTTTGAAGATACCTAATTATATTGTGGGAGTCAAAAATCAATCAATCAATCAATTTCATGTTCTCATATCATTTCCATTTATGCTAGTTTTGGGAAAACAGCTTTAGAATAAAGAGTGTTAAAAAGCTTCTTCAAAAACTCAAGAGTGTGATCCACAGATAATTTCACCTATCATCACAAACTAAGAATCCGGAGAATCTTGTAGTGCATAATTCCAGAGCGAATGTAGCTGCAATAGCAATAGCATTTAGATGCATATACTACTTCGTAGTCCTTTATAGCCACCTCTAAACAGTTTTCAACAACATATTGACTCAAACAATCTGGGTCCTCATTTGACTGACGTTGGAAGGATGAGTCACCTTGAGCCAGTCAGAATCGAACTCGTGGACTGTGCAATGAGTTAGCCTGCAATACTGCATTCTAACCACAGCGCCACCATGGCTCTTATGTATATAGGAAAAGTTATTCTGCTTAATAAGTATAAGTATGTATGTATATAGTAACAGGTATTACACTTAATAAGACTCAAAAATTTAACTATACTTCCTTTGGAAAATTGAAATGATAGATATACATGGTAATTTTAAATAATAGAGCTTCAGGACAGAAAAGGGTGGTTTTTAAAAAATAAAAGCAGTTAATGTAATGCTTGTATTAAAAATGACAGAAAACAAAGTTTGTACAAGTTCAATAATCAAAGCTAGGAAATAACTAACTACAGTATTATAAACATTTACTCAGATGGAGTTTAATCCCAAGCAAACTGTCACCTCAATTATTTTTAACTCTTCTCAGAAAATTAATAAGAGTCTTAAACAATTAAGACTGCCTACTTTTTTCTGAGAATAATTTAGGTAACGTAGATAGAATATTTCTGCCATTCAGTTATTGCTTTATCCTCAGAAAAAAGTAGGCAGTCTTAAAACATTTAGATAATGTATTCGTATGTTTCATCATGAATGCTTCCTCTAAGCCAGTAGTTGTTAAACATTTTTATTGCAATCCAAATGGTAGGACATAATTTTAATTAAACATAAATATTTATATTTCTTAATTGACTCAATCAGCTATGTAAAAATTATGATTATACTAAATTCCACAGTATGTATTTTTTTATCATTAGGTTCCAGAATTTTGCTCCAGAGTCTCAAACATTTCCTATAATATTCATTCCTTGCCATCTGATTTTAGAAACAGGACAATGTGTATATTCAAAATAGTTTGGGAAGGAAATTGAGTACACACCATCAGAAATATTGAGCACATATTTCTGTGTAAAGTTGCAAAATTGCATTCCCCCCCCCCTAGCACAACCCATGCTCTTAATTTACCGAACCATGTTCAACTCATGCTTGGAAAGATATTATCTATTCTGAAAAGACTGGTGCCCAGATTGCCTACACATTGAGTCAACTTTAATCTTGAAATTATATACATGTTGTATCTCTCCAAAGCCCTCACTTTACAAATGGATAAATTAGTACTATTAGCATATTGCTCTTTGATTTTTGTTTGCTTGTTTCTTTTCTCCCTTTACCATAATCCACTTTGTTCTTTAGATGCATCAGAATACTATCCTTGCTCTGGCAGTCTGCATTGTGAATGGTTCAAGAAAAGTTAGGAGCTCTGGTTTCTTCTAGAACAGCACACATCTAAACAATAGGGAATAAAAGAAAGCATGTGCTTCATGTTGGGACATTTAACAAATCTGCCAAGCAGAGCTAATGTAAGCAGCTGGTTCTTTCTTAGGGGCAATATTTACTGTCTCTTTCCAATTATAACTGGAAGTGGGGCACAAGATGTCAGGGCTGTGATGCAACTTCCCTACTCCCATTATTCAAATGACTTTAATGCAATTCTGTGTGGAGCTTTCCAAATTGTATTGAACTTCTAGCAGCTCCAGTGGAGCTATTTTATGCTTATCTGTTCCCCTGGTCACCATTTCCTTTTTTCACCTTCCACATTTCCCTCAAATAGATTACTTAAACCAGATCAAAGCTGATATAAAGGGGACAGCCTAGCAGATCCTAGCCTGCCCAGGTCTGCCTCTGCCCTGAAACATTATTTCCTGTACTTGGACATCATTCTAATCATCTTCAGGCAGCTTTCAGCACTTTGATAGGATTGTGGGCAGAAGAGTTGTAGGGATGAAATGAAAGGGTTAAATTAGCCATGCATGTATCATTTTTAAAACACATAAATTGTTACTTGGGTATTTAGTTCTACTTCAAATGTTACTGTACTTTTTAAAATCAGACTATGCAATGTTTGAATTATAACCAATCCTGCCAAGACAGACATAAACATAAGATGTAAAAGACAAGTAATTTAGTCTATACATTCTTACTTCTATACATTCTTACTTAGTTTGACACATTTCCCCAATAACATGCAAGATTCATGTGTTTACATCTAGTGACACACTAGTTCTAAACTTCATCAAAGCAACCTATGCATTTACATACATTTCTAAATGTGAATATTAAAACCTTAACCCATTTTTATTGAAAAAAGAAGAAGTATACTACTATTTTCAGAACAATTCCAATACTTGGGTGCTTTCTAGGCAGCAGAGAAAAGGTGCTATGCTTTAAATACTGTAATATGTAATAAATGAAAGGATTCAGTAATATTTCTAACAAAAATGAAAGATTCAGGAGTATTAATGCAAAGAAGTCAATAATGCAATTTAATATCTGCATTGTTCCCATTTTCTGCTTTCCTATCAAAGTGAAAAGTCAGCTATGGAGAATGATATGCCAGTTCCAAACATATCTCCTTTCACCTTTTGTTCACACAAGCTATTCGGTTTGAAGACGTTTGCAATCACAAACACACATTGCAGCTGGTAGCCAACCACTGCAAAACTACTGTTCTTATGCCCTTGCATTTTTTTTGCAGATAGAACTACAATCCCTATATAGGAGGAAACATGCCTGACTATCAAGCAGAGTTTAATACAATATAACCTTTAAAAAGCAAACTACTTAGAACAATTATCTTTTATGCAAGCTATCTACAAGAACTCATCCTATAAGAATGCAAATAAATCTAGCATTTTGTAGGCTGTCAACACCTCCCTGAATTAGGGCTAGAGCAAAAGGCAATTGAACCTATTGCTCCTTTCACAGCAAAGCAGTGATTTGAAGCAAAAAATTAGCAAGATACCAATATCTGAATTTTTGGCTCACTTTCAGTCGTCTGGACACTATCCCAAATCAGAGACTTACATGGTTCATAAAAAGGGTTTTTTCTTTTCTTTTTAAGAACCTTGTTGTGCAGTTCTTAATGAGGGCTTTGCTGAATAAGAAACAAAAAGGAAATAAAACAAACAAGAGAAGAAATAGCAGGTCAGGTCTTCCAGATACTGTTGTTTACAGTTAAAGAGGTTTGTCAATGACTCTCGTGTGCTTAAAATGTTTATACAGTAAAAGAAATTATTTGTGCTGTATGTGTATCCATACACTCATATAAAAGCAAGTTTGTGTCCTTAAGAGTTGCGTATTCTGAAACTTTGAATATACTGGGAGAGGTGCATGATCCCACAATTCTAGTTAACCGTATTAGTCATTGGCAATGAATGTAAATGTGCTTATTAATATGAAATGCATACCAGCATGACTTTATAGGATTTCCAAGTCAATTTGGTCAAATTCACAAATACAGGAATGCATAGCAAAGTAGTTGTGGTATAATGCTATTGCAATGAATTTCTCTCTCCTTCCTTCAAGAAGCTTAAATGATCAATTCCAACTCTATAACATTGTTCATGACTTGCTGGAGAGGGGGATCCAGTGAGCCGAAGTGCTGAGAGATACAGCTCGAGATCAACCCAAGCCAGTCTCCCAATTACTTACAGCAATTTCTCTGGCTGCAAAGAGCGAATGAACACAGCAAAAAAGGATCGTTTTTTTTATTATTATTATCGAACGAATAGGTCTCTCCGTTCCACTTATACGTACACCCAAGGCAGCTCGTAATAACGACAACCTTGTGGTTTTATCCTTGTGGTCGTTATTCATCCCTTTCGAGTGTTTTGGCAACAGTCGAGCCGCTTTTAATTAAACAACGTTCGGGTCAGGAAAACCCCTATTTGTTGAACTTCAATCTTCGAGTCTAAGATCCTAGGCCTTTTTCTGAGGTTTTCTGTCGGTCTGGGGATCAGCAGGGCCGGTGGGTAACTCCTATCTGCACTTCGGCTTCGGCTCTTTTGGGTCGGCGTTTCGTGCACCTATTTACTTCGTTCCACACCTATTTGCTTTCTCCCCCTCAGCCACTTCGTTACCTCCGTCTCCCGCTAAGAACCCCGATTCCCCTTTCCTTCCGACACGATTCCTTTCCTCTCCTCAACATCCCGCGCCACTTTTGTCAACTCCCTTCGGAGCATCCTCCCCGCCCCCGCCTTTTCTCTCTCTCAGCCCATTCTGTCCCGGGCTCGGTTCCGCTCCCGAGCAAGCCCCACCCCCGTCATCTTTGGCCGCCTCCACCCGGCCTCGCACTTTCTGCTCTTCGCCCACTCGACCTCCCGCAGCCGTCGATTAACACCTCCGGCGCCCTTCCCGCTTTTTTCCCCTCTGCTCTGCTCGCTTCCCTTCCTCCTTCTCCTTCCACTTTTGCCCGTTCCTCACACCCGGCTCGCCACCTTCCCGGGGCAGAGCCCTTGGCCGAATTCCTCAGTTGGCTGAGCCGCCTAGGCAGAAGGGCTCGCTGGCAGCGACAGCAAAGGGGAGGAAAAGGAAAGGGAAGCGGGGCCGAGCCGTTCTCTCCCCCCCCCGCCCTCCTCCGACAGCCCGTCCGCTCTGCTTGTGGGGCGGACGGAGCGGCATTTGCGCCGGGCGAAAAACCGCCCGCTCCTTCCAGCAGCAGCTGGCCGGCGGGGGGAAAAAGATGGGTCCGTCTCGCCCCGCCGCCTTCCCTCCCCGACGGGCCTTCGCCTCGGCGCCGCGAATGGAGAGACTGAGCGCGCTCTGCCTCTGCCTCTGGATCGGCGTCGTCTCGGAAGCAGGTGAGGCAGCGCAAGGCGCGCCATCCATCGACGGAGCGCACGCTTGCGCCGCAAGTGGCGGGAAGGAACGGAGACCGGGTGGATGCCCCCGGGTGGCAGCGGCATGCGCGGGAGGCTGAAGTCGGATGGAAGGACCGGAGGTGGTGGTGGGGGCACTGAGGACGGGAGACGGACTACTGTCTTCCAGTCAACCCTATCAGTCCGAATCCGGCAGGGCGACCTTCCCCCTTTTGCCTTCTCCGGGCGCCCAAGGCTGCCGCTTTTCCTGCCTTTTCTCTCCTGCCTCTCGTCCTTTGCAACGTTTGCACCCATCGTCCCGCGTCAGTGGTCTCTCTCTCTCTCTCTCTCTCTACCTGCCGCACCCGGCTGTCATTTTACACGGGATGTATATCCCCATAAAGTATTCGGCCGCTCCTTTTGGATCCCGACCCCCCACTTCGTGATCTTTGCTGCCTTTCATGCTCCGTTGTTGCTTTCCTCCGTTCTAATTTAGCTTCTTCCAGCGCGCGCGTATCTCCCCCCCCCCCCACGACGGAGTTGAACAGCTATGCTTCATTCCATCGGCAGAGGGCACTCTCGGGTGTTAATTCCCTCCCTCGCCCGCCGGTCCCCTCTTCCTTAGAAAAGGTGATTTAGAAAGGCCGCCTCCTTATACCTTTTGCTATAAGGATTATTTGCTTTGTCAGTGTGTGATAAGAAGAACAGGTGCTGGGTTCTTTAGGCAATCTCTTCTGCTGAGAACCTGTTCGAAGTTATCTTGTCTCAAGGCTTATGTGTAGTCCTTGACTTACATTGGTTCATTTAGTGGCCATCCCAAGTTAACAGCAGCACCGAAAAAAATGACTCATGACCATTTTTTCACCATGCAACTTTGCAGTTTTCCCCATGATCACATGATTTACATTTGGAATGACTGACAACTGACTGGCATTTATGATGGTTGCAGTGTCCCGAAGTCATGTGATTTGTGACCTTCTGACAAGCAAAGACCATGGGGAAGCCAGATTCACTTAACAACCATGTTACTAGTTTAAGAACTGCAGTGTTTCACTTAACAACTGTAGGAAGAAAGGTCATAAAATGGACCAAACTCACTTAACAAATATGGGCACTTAATAACATACATTTTGGCTCAATTGTGGTCGACTACCTATTTTTTAAGTACAGCCTGGTGTTTAGGATTGCTGCTGCGCTGATTTAATTCAGCCGGCTTTCCAAATGAATTTGTTTGGGATTGAAAAGGTTTTGCGGGGAAAGGAACCATTCACATTTCCTTTCTCAAGGGACTAGATGAGGTTTTGCTCTTATTTATTATGTATATGTCACATGTCATTATGGATTCTAGGCTGTTTCTAATAAAATAAAACCACAAATGACCATAAAACATAAAAAGTTTAAATCTTATTTGGCAGGCCCTAATATAAAATATAGTCCATGTAGGATCAATTGCTACCACATTCTTCATACTTCGTTGTAGAAGCCTCTGATACAACTTGGTTCTCCCAAGTTTATTTATTTAGAACATTTATATGGCCAATCACACATCCTCAGTAACTGGGTGTAAAAAATATAAATAATATAATAAATAATAAATAAAAATCCAATATACAACAATAGCAAAAAATAACCATCCACTCCCCTTTCCACCCGTCACAGCAATTAGTCAAACAAGCCACTTGATGGGCTCCATCCCACTCTATGTTCTCTAGGCCTGTTGACACAATCAGGTCTTCAGTGCCTTGCAGAAGAGTGTCAAGGTGGGGGCTGATCTATGTAGGGATGATATTCCAAAGAAAAGGAGCCACCATGGAGAAGGCCCTTCTTCTGGGTCCCATCAGATGTACCTCGAAACATTTCCAAGTTCAATAATTGGTAATATAACTCAGCTTAGTTTTAGTAATCAGTGATAGGCTGGAGAATTCTCTAAATTAGAAAAATGCTGTGGGGAAAAATCAGTCCAATTTCCTGAAGGGTTTACTCTTATATATATACTTTCTGACTAATTTTAAAACTGGACAAAAGTAGGTGCACATGGAGGAAAAATAGCTGTTTCAGATGCACGTTGGAACAATTTATGCTTATCTTGCTTCTGGTGATTTTAGCATTTATCAATAAAACAAAATGGTACTTGGAACTGAATAAACATATGCTGGATTGAGCCCTGTAAACTGCCAGACAAACCTGAAAGTGAATAGATTGTCTGCACAGGAATAAACAATAAAATAAATCTGTAGGCTGCATTTGCTGACATGGAGAAAATGCTTTTGTAGCAGACTAATACATGATTTGCTAGAGTTCAGCTGAGAGGCCATAAAGAGCTAGAGAAACCACAGAAAAATCTTACTGCAGGAAGCTTTATATGTGGTAAGATCAATTTTTGCAGCGTAAGATCATTTTTGATAGTCTCAGCTCTAGAAGCATCATGATTGTAGTGTATTATTTATTGCTATTGTATAAAAAAGTGATATAAAACAGGATCTTTAAATGAGCAACAGTTGAAACGTCTATGGAATGCAGCACAATGATACTATATTATGATCACTGCCATATGGGAATTTAATCCAGGGTGTATTATCTGAAGATGCTGCTGCCTTTTTTGTACTAGCTTGGATGGATATACCATGGATATCCGTCGATATACACTGGGTTGGACTGATCAAGGTACAATATTAAAGTACATTTTAATTAATGTTACAACAAAGACTGGATCTAGATGATTTTGCCAACATTTCTGAGATATTGGCAGGTGATAGACAACAAGAATGACATCACTCTTGAGTGCAGAGTGCATGCTGTCATATTCAAATAAAATAATTTACTAATGAGGCATTGAGGTATTGGTGTTAGAGTGCAAGATGTGAGGCCTCTTCATTCAAAAAGAGCAGGCCAAAAGAAATTGTATTTTTTGTCTATTATTGAACTTTTACAAGTTTGGAGAAGTTTTAAGGGGCAAAGTAGGACTTTCTGGAAATATTTAAGGCTTCAGTTTCATCCATTAACATTTTCAGAAACCATTCCCCAAAGGATCCAGGCCCTGCTGACTTTTGAAATGCTATTTTCGACAGGACACAAAAAACCTAAAGCGGCCCTTGAGCTGATAGAAGTTGTACACCCAGAGTTAAATTGTAAAAAAAAAAAGTGTTGGCTACTTATATAGCAAATAGTTTTAAACAAAGCTATCATGTATTTAATAATGGACTTAACTATATATCATGTTTACATACCAGTTGGGTTCTCATAACACACTAAATCAAAAGCAACTAAATGACCCTAAGGTTTAATATAATGTATAAACCAAGCCGCTCTCCGTATAGCATATTTCAGAAATAATAAAAGAAATATTTTTTTTCTGTAATGGTGACTCTGGTTCTCTCAGAAATATGGATGACCTCAAGCAGGGAAGATCTAGGGTGGTTGGTTGATGGATGCAAGTTTTATCGCGGGTGGCCTCAATTTTGTTTTTATTTGTTTCAATTATTTTTAAAAAATATATATTGTTTTACTCTTGTTTTTCACCCAGAATTCCTTCTAGTAAATGGGTGTTCATAAAAGGTTGCAGAATGAATAAATGAATAAATAAAACTTAGATAAATATATAAGCTCATTTAAATCAGGCTTCAGCCTTAGTGCATTAAAACAGCTTTGTTATTGATTACTTCTGCTAGGACAGGGACTGAGGGAATGCTATCTTCCCCTTGGTTACTTGATAGCATTGAGCAGAATTTCTTGGGAAGAACGGTTTTGTGGGAATTGGGGGATTTGGCTGAAATAATTAGGTTTCTACCTTCAGGTTTTCTGCCAAAGATTTCTGCTTTCCCCCATGGTTTCTTGGTTATGGATTCTACCAGGTTCTCTTGGTTTTTGCAAGTTAATGCTCATATGAAACTTCTTGAAAATATTATCTAGGGATTTGAACATAATGTCATGCTGATCATACCCTATGATCTATCCTTGCTTTTCAGCTGAATAATAGATGATTTGCAGGTACCCAGTTGAAACTGGGAGCAATGATCAGTTTGATGACAGTACATGCAGTAGAGCTGATTCTTGATGAGATGCAATGGATAGGCTTTTTAATGAGATTGTGTGCAGTGCAAGAATCTTCCTTGACTCATAAGAATGGTTGCTGAAAGGTATGGCTATACCCAACTTTAGCTGGTTCTGTATGTACTTTCCTGCATTCGCCTAGCTTTGCACACACACACACACACACACAAATGTAAGAAAGGCATGTCGCAACCCAGGTCCAGCCTATAGTAAAGATCCATGCTGTGGTGATTAAAAAAGTATTTCACTGATGGAATTCTCTTTAAAAATATGGGTTTTTTTTAAATCACTGCATCATATTTTACACAATTTAAAAGTAATTTTCCCTGGTCATTTGTAATACATTTCTGGAACTTGAACTGAGATTTATTTTAGCTGTCAATTTGTGGCCTATGCCCATCTTTCAGTTGTTTTTATGGATGGCTTAAATTCTAGTACTGGCTGTAATGTTATTGGTCTAGGCAGTGCAAGAAGAATGATGATAGATGGTGATAAAATGTACCTTTTCTAGACACTATATGTTTGTTGAAAAGCTGCAATTGACAATTCATTCTTAAATCCTTCCATATGATAGGATGTGAATCAAATATAATTTCAGGCAAGTCTGCATAGAATCAAACTATCTTGTACAAAACAATTGTTGACCAGTTATTGTTAAAATTTTGGCATCAGACTCATCTGTTACCTTACTATATTCAGACTTCACTGCAATTTGTAGCATATACAGGTTTTATTTCTGAAGATTCCATTCCAGTTGTCACAAATATTTTAAAGCAGCAAAATTATGAGAAAGAGTTTCACAGTGCTGTCTAATGCATATGTGCTTGGAAATAAATTTGACTTTTTGGGTGGGAAACACTCCAAAAGACACCTGAGTAAATGAAAGGAGTCACTCACAGTGGTGCTATTGACTGTACAATCCTTGACTATGAAGTCAAAAAGGCTTGTCAAATGTATTCAATCAACTACGCTTATTTCTACAGTAATGGATTTCTACATATTCCAGTGCTGAGCCAACCAAAACCAGTTAGCAAAAATGGACATTTCACTGCCATACCACGCCCTCCCATAGCACCCTCACTTCCTTTCAACCAAGGTTGTGAATTACCTATAACTAATCATAATGAATCTATGGCAGAACCATTTCTGGTTAATGACAATAAGTTACATGCTCTTGTTAGGTTGGCTTCTGTGAAATGCAAATTGCATTGTAGTGTTTCAGTGTTTCTCCAGGGATCTCACTGGGGAGCTAATTTGGTTGATTCTTGTTGATGACTGTGAACTCCATAGAATTGTTGGGATGAAATAACTGAATTCCTCATATTAGTCACATTATTTTTTTATTTGTTTGTTTGTTTAGATATATACCCCGCCTCTCTTCCCCAAGGGGAACTCGAGGCGGCTTACAACAATTAGTAAAAACACAATATACAATATAATATAATAAAATTACAATAGCCATTCATACAACAGTCACACATCGGGAAACTGGGGGAAAGGAAGGGAACAAAAAAGCCAAAGGGTAGAGGGAGGAACATCAATCCCAGGCCTGCTTACAGAGCCAGGTCTTGGCTCTGCGAAAGGCCAATAAATTGGGAATAGTTCGAATCTCCACCGGGAGTTGGTTCCAGAGGACCAGAGCTGCCACAGAGAAGGCCTTAGCTCGGGGACCTGCCAGCTGACATTGTTTAGCTGACGGGACCCGTAGCAAGCCAACTCTGTGGGATCTAACTGGGTGCTGGGAGGCATGCAGTAGCAGAAGGCGGTCTCGAAGATAACCCGCTCCTAAGCCATGAAGGGCTTTAAAAGTTGTTACTAACACCTTGAATTGTACCCGGAAGACCACTGGGAGCCAGTGCAGCTCACGGAGGTTCAGTGTTATATGGGTGCACCGAGGCACACCCATAATCACTCGCGGGGCCACATTCCGGACCAGTTGAAGTCTCTGAGTGCTCTTCAAGGGCAGCCCCATGTAGAGCGCATTACAGTAATCCAAATGAGAAGTGACGAGGGCGTGGATGACCGTGAGAAGAGCCTCCTGGTCCAGAAAGGGGCGCAACTGATGCAACAGGCGAACCTGTGCATAGGCCCCCATGGCCACAGCTGCCACATGATGATCCAATTGCAGCTGTGCATCCAGGAGAATCCCCAAGTTGCACACCCGTTCTGAGGGAAGCATTTTCTCTACCCCCAGTACAATAGTTAG
>JANHGC010008182.1:38041-49378 GCA_027560395.1 Boaedon fuliginosus
GAATTGCACCCGGAAGACCACTGGAAGCCAATGCAGCTCACGGAGGATAGGTGTTATATGGGTGCACCAAGGTACACGCACAATCACTCGCGCGGCCGCATTCCGAACTAGTTGAAGTCTCCAAGTGCTCTTCAAGGGCAGCCCCATGTAGAGCGCATTACAGTAGTCTAAACGAGAGATGACAAGGGCATGAGTGACCGTAAGAAGAGCCTCCCAGTCCAGAAAGGGGCGCAATTGGCGCAGCAGGCGAACTTGCACATAGGCACCCCAGGCCACAGCTGAAAGATGATGGTCTAATTGTAGCTGCGGATCCAGGAGTACCCCCAAATTTGCCACCTGTTCTGAGGGGAACAATTTGTCTCCCCCCAGCATAAGAGATGGATCATTGGCTGGACCCCAGGGGAGCAATACCCACAGCCACTCGATCTTGTCAGTGTTGAGATCAAATCCTTGATCTTTCTTTAGCTAATGACTTAGCCTAAGCTAGTTTTATGATTTTCCCTGGTATTCTTTTCTGAAAGAGGCAATGATTTCATTCAGTAGCCCTTTTCCTCTTCCTAGCAAGTGATAGCATTCTTTTTATAGTTGCAATTACAGTACAAATAATAACTTATAGGTTTGGGCAAAGTATGGCTTTCCAGATGTTATTGCACTCCACTTTCCAGCAGCCAGAGTCAGGATATCTAGTGCTGATGGATACTTAGAGATGTAATCAGCATATGTTAGACTTTAGGTATCTTTCAATCCATAGATTCAGCCTTTGTGTTTGGTCCAGATAGTTATAAAGTTCTTTGTCCAGAATTTCTGCTTTCCGGAATATATGTCAGTAGAGGAATTTTCTGAAAATGTCTAAATGCTCCAGTTTGTGATCATTTTTAATCAGGATCAAAGGAATAAACCGTGCATCTGCTGACAGGAAGCCATAGATTTAGGCTGCTTCCAGGTAAATACATTAGGCCAGTGCTTCATCTTCCTCAGAATATTTATGGAGAGAAAAAAGATGAAAGAAAAGGTGGGAAAGTGCAGGAGAGTTATAAAGACAGCATCTGGATTCTCTTACAACATTCTGCAAAGGAGGCAGGGAGATTACACAATATCATCTGGATATTGTCTTCATTTATTTAATTCAAAAGTTAATTCACCGCACAACATATCAATAGTTTTCAGATGGACCTATTGGAAGCTCCAACATGGGAAGAAAAAATGGTTTAATCTTCCCATGATGTAATCAATGTCTAATCAAAAGGAGACTCCTGCTTAACAGTCCTTGTTAGCTGTCAGCTATCTGGTTGTATGCAGCGCTGTGCCACAGGAAAGCAAGCTGGTCTTTGCTATAGCTAAATCTGCTGAAAATTATTAACATTAATACTTTTTATAGCATGCTTGTTTGACATTTTAAGTTGGATAGGCTTCTGAGGATGTCTCCACATCATCCTGTGTTCCAAATTTAATAGTATTAAGCACAACTAGGCGGGAAAAAGGAATTCTTGTGATGGATTCATATTTGTTATTACATTTACATTGCACTGAAAGCAGCTTACTCTCTTCCCTTAATGCAATTGACAGACTGGGATCCACATAGATTTAATAACAGTGTCATTTGTTTTTATATCACCCTTTAGTTCCTCCAGACAAATTGGCATGCCTTGTGACAATCTAAATTCAAATATTTCAACTAGTATTTGTTCTCTATGGGTCTAGTCAATTACCAATCAAGTACCTAAACTACAGCAATCTGCATATGGCCTAGTATTCGGCTTTAATGTATCTCAAGTATTTCTACATCTTTTAACAGAGTGTTGGTTTGTTTACTTTGGGAAGCCAACTTCAAACTTGATTCTAAATGCCTTGAACAAAGGATTAAAAAAAGAATAGCTAGGCAACCCTGTAATAATCCAGGAAGTGTCTGCCTCCTTCCTACCATTTCATATTGTTGTAGCTGCTGCTACTACTTCTATCATTATTACTGCAATACTCCAACACTTATTACAAGAAAAACTTTGCTGAGAGATGAGTAGGTCAGTCAGAAAAGGCATGTAAGACTGATCTTGTATCTATAGAAAGTGGACCAAAATTAATCAAATAGCTTTGATTTTAACACCGTTGGGGAAGATTCTTTTTTTAGAGCATTTAGAGTTACAATTTGGACAAAGCATTCTTATAGCTTAGATGATACTGGCACATTTCTCACTAATCTGTGGGGATTCTACTTTCCAAATAAATAAATACACTTCATATTACTTATCAAAAATATCTTACCTATTTTTCCAAATTGCACTTAATTTTGATTTTGGGTAGAGACAGGAACTGTATTTTTCTTTGATGTTGCTGTTCTGTCAACTCCCATTTTTATACATGCAAAACATACTCTGGCCAAGAAGTGCAAATATTTAAAGTTTCTTTGGCCATGGTGTAATTGAAAAATTACACAGATTTTTTTAGTGCCTTATGTGTTTGCCAACACAGAAACCACAATACCCTTGTATATAAAGACAGGACTCTTATCTTCTGCTCAAGTGGTATTTTGTAATCTGGTCTTTAGAGTTCAGAACAGATTGGCAGATTAATTGTCTTTAAATATGAGCAGTTTGTTTCCTGTAAAAATACAGATGACTTCATAGAGACCTTTGATAGCATGTAAAATTGTAACCATGGTCAGGCAACCACGATTACAGCCTGTCTCCATATTTTCTAACAACATGAGGCAGTCAGAGGCAAAGAGCAGAATTAGATGACCCATTTTCTTCTTTGATTCCATTTGCCAAAGGTCTAAAATAATTAATTTATGCATTCTAGGACCATAACATGCATAAATAAATGTGGGATTCAGTGTTACAGGGCTGACAGACCATATTTATAATAATAAACAGCATTTGAGAAAAAGGCTTAGTAAAATTTCCATTGATGAGAGAAGAATATAGCTGTGTTCACACATGATAGCTAGGAATTTTTTAACCATAACTTTTAAACAAGCCAAAATTAGTCAAATGCATATAGGTATAGTCAATAACTTGACTATACCTACTGACAATAAGTCAAACAATGGTTTACTAACCACAGTGACTGCAATTACAAAATACACTAAATCAAATCCACACTACTCACATTTAAAAATATAGGAGCCCTGATATGAGAACTGGCACTGTGGGGTCATAGGGAGGCAAGGTTTCTGCCATTATCAGAATACTTAAAGATATTTGTGCCATCTATAATATAAATTAGTCCTTAAACTTTATTTTTTAATTATATTAAAGTTTATTATAAGATAGAATTACGTAAAAAAGCAAAAATTAGAAAGATAAAAAAAGAAAGAAGGATAGAAAGAGAATAAGAGAAAAAAAGTAGTGACTTCCAATATTTTTCAATGCAGTAGTAAAAAACTATAACCTCAATCTTTTGTTTTACATTTCTAAACACTTCAAGTTATTTCTGTAATGGCAAAACCATTCTAATAATAAAAACCTTGACTCAAAGTTTTATTCTTTTTAATTTCAAGCAAAAAGTCCAGAAGCAGTTTCCAAATAGAAACCAAACTAGATAAATTTGTCTATTTAATTAAAACAACCCATCATCTTTATCATCCATTCTTCCATTGTAAGAATTAGTATGTCTTTCCATCTTTGTGCTTAAAAGATTCTTTAGTCATCAAAAATTCTGAATGCCTGCCATTTGTAATAACATCCATGCCCCCTTACATTGAGTATTTTTGTGTGCAAAATAACACCACAGAATGTGCACAATTCATGGGTGTTTTATTCAGTGAACTTGACGCCTCTTGTATTTTATAAAAGTTCTACATAAAAACTTTTCATTACATGTGGCAGCATCTGGCCTATTCTGCTGGGACTCAGAAGCTGAGGCATATACAGTAAGGCCTGGTCAAACGAAGCCATTCCATGACATGCATATGATAGAGCCGATACTAATGTATCAGTACTGTATTGATATTTAATAACATTCAATGCTAATGTTAAAGAGGACATTATTGGATAATCTATTAGATAGTAGAACTTCATTTTTATTTCTCTCCCTAGATCTGGTTAGTGGCTATTCTATGACACCACCCATTCTCAGCATCACAGAAGAGGAGTATATCATCAATGCTAAGGAGACCTTAAATATTACTTGCAGGTAAGAGTCAAATACGAATGTGTGTGTGATGTGGTCATTCTTCATCTGTGTTATGTGGTCATTTTTTTCTCAAAGGGTATTTGAAATGTTGGAGACCTCTTGTTATCTTTAGCATTGCTGAAAAGACTGAATTTAAATTGATTCATTAGGAATATCTTAAATAGATTTGTAATTTGGACTGCCACATCTGGTTGCAAAGCTGAGGCAGCAAGAAGATATAGACAATGTTAATTTTATTGAAATATCTGTGCAAATAACTCTTTTGAACACTGCATAGATTCAAAGCATAGTGATTAGAATAACAGGAAAAGTTGGATGTTGGATGATGTTTTTTAATATGTAAAACAAAAATAAAATTTTATTTAAAAAAAGAATAACAGGAAAAGTTATATATGTAGGAGAAGGGGAGGGAATACGTGTATTTATGTTTCAAACTAATTTGGCACTTTGTGTAAAACAAATAACATTTTGTGATTCACTATAGCAACTTAAAATGAAGATACTATTTGGATTGCCCTTCCACATGAGAAAACCTGGATCAATAAAGTGCATAGTGCACTGACTTTTCAAATATATACTGTGTCTGAATTCAAGAGTTTTTTTAGCATAGTCATGACCTGTTTATTAGCAAGAACTACATACTTACTTGCTTTGTTTTTTAAAATTATGAATTGTTGAGTAAGAGATTTCTTCTGCAGTATGGGCATAGTATTAATACTGATTAGTTTCTACTTTAGATAAGCCCTAAAATCAGCGTTCATTCTAGTATATACATATTTAGTTACCACATAGTTGTCATGAACTTCATTGTATTATGAATTTCTGATGGACATCAACAAAAGGAAAACAACATTTCCCCTGAGTGAGCAAATCCTTTTATTTCATATTTCCTCCAAAGAAGAGAAAGCAGTTATATGAACATATTTTTAGTCCAAATCGCATTAAGCAATAATTTAGATGACAAAGTCTCAGAGGACACAGGAAAGTTTTTAATTTCCAGACTGGAATCTTGTATTAAAAGTTGCTGTTGCCAAAGTAAAGACTGAAGCTGGTCTGTTCTCTAAATCTTCCCAAAGAGCAGAGCCTCTCCCTTTGTTTTGATCCAGTTTATCCAGAGATAATAACCTGATATGCTCAGATCAAGACAAAAAGATTAAAATATGATTATCTTGTGCTTCCAAGCTATATATTCTCTGAGAAAGAATTTTATAAGATTATTCCCTTGACCAGGAAAATGAGGCAGGGTATAAATCATATAAATAAATAAATAAATAAATTTGTGCCTGTTAGCCTTTGCCTCCTACAAAGTTCAGATCCCCTATACACTTACAGAAGAATCATCTATTTTTTGTATTCCCATCCTGAGATTTTTGTGTAGCACATATAGATGCTTTGTGAAATGTCACATATAAATATTTCTTTGGTCCAAAAACATCTTTATAGAATGGTATAGGGTGATTAGAAGACCTCCAAGATCCTTTCCAACTTAGTTACTTTGTCCATTGATTATACTACCACAAAAAAAATCAATACGCCATAATGGCACAGAAGTCTTTTCTGTGCTCTGATTTCACCAATAGGCACTGAAATAAAATCAGCCAATTAATTTTAGAATTGCAATTCTTGAAGTGGTACAATAAAGAATTGGTGATTGCAGGTGTCTCACTATAGAGCTCTCTGGCATAAGGCTAGTGATGGACATTAACGTCAATTGCATTAAAGGAGGATTTATGAAGAAATAGGCCATTAACTAGAATGATCAGCACAGCCTGTCTCTAGAAATGAAAACAGCCTTTCAGTTAGCTGGTCTTACATGTTATTTTTATTCATCTTAAACCGAACAATGGTTTGTTTAATTAAAACATTTTCCATGTTTGTTTGATATACATAAATTAATGATAGAACCTGGGATTATGCAGCATGACAAATTAAAATGGTGTCACTAGGAGACATAAGCTGAGCCACCAATACATTTCTTGTTGACACTGATGCATCATCTAGTTGACACTGTGAAAAATAGGGTTTTATTTATTAAAATATTCTAATATGATGCAAATAGGGCTTGGATCTTCAAAGCACTTCAGATGTAGATAATTTCATAATATTCTAAAGCTGGGTTAAAGTATTTATGAAAATACCTTTTGAAATCTTATGTGCATATTCAGTATGCACATGATAAAAAAGTTCCATGTAGTTATCTTATGGAAACTGGCAGCAGAAATGTTTAAGAAACGGGTGGTACCCTTCTCTCATTTTTTGCAAGTTCAAGTATCAGTCAAATCAGCAAATATTCTGAAAGAGGTGCAAGTTACTGCTATCTACAATTTGATAATATAACAGAAGTGGCAGCTTGGAGCTGTCATTATAGAGAAGAGGAAATTTGACCAGTCTCCTCTCCCTACTTCTCACAAATAGGCAGCAGCCAAATATTATTAGAATCATGAAAGTTTGGAACAACTTGGCTTATAAAAACTGGAACAATTGTCAGTATTCAAAATTTAAAAGCAAAGAGCCTTTAACTGGTCTCCCTGTCTGCCTGTCACTTTACCTCCCTCCCTAAGGGTCATTCCCTAGGTACCTACTGTAATTGTAATTTTTATTCTAGCAGGCAACTAGGAAATAGGCCTATAAAGTTTGCTGAACTATGGAAAAGTCTGCCAAGCAGTGCATTGCCTTACAATTTTGGTTCTCTCTTTATTATCCTTCATGTGTATTGTTAAGTATAACTTTGACCATGCTAGTTAAAATTTTTGAGACTTATGCTTCAAGACACCTAAAGAACAGTGAGTAGGGGAAAGCTGCTGTAAAATTTAGAGACAGATGGAAGGAATCTCTCAGTGCTTGAATTAAAGTAAAGTATTAAATTGCTTTGAAGCCTGGTACATGACACATGGGGGAATCTGATTAGCAAAAAAACAAACAAACTTCACAAATGGAAAGCTAGTATTGGTAGACATCTAGATTTTCTTGACTCTTTTACCATCAGTTATGTCTGCCTTAGTCCTTGCTACTTGGTCCAAGTGGCATTTATTTATTTATTTATTTATTTATTTATTTATTTATTTATTTATTTATTTATTTATTTATTAGATTTATGCCCCGCTTCTCTTCCCCGGTCAAGGGGAAAACCTTATTTACATGTACTGCATATAAGTATACATTCAGTACACTTATACACTTGCCTCTCCTTTTGGTGCTTTGCTTCCACTGTGTGTGGCTGTTTTAAAAAGCATGAAGCCAAATTTGAAAAGGTTCCACTGCTGCTTTTCTCCCCCCCCACCATGTTTTATTTATTTTATTTATATAATAACATATAAAAATTCCATTTCAATCAAACAGCGTGTTGCCTGGGTACAATTGTTTTAAGGCAATAGTAATCAAAAAGTTTGCAATAGTATTCATCGCAATTACATTCATGCTATAATAACAATAATATTTAGCTTGTCTACTTTAAAATCTCCGTTTTAACCTTTATGTCCCCATATTTCTAACTTCTGTTTCTATTATCTAACCATTGATAAAATAGTTTCCCATATAAAAAAATATTCAGTTTCTTCTTTGTCCTTAATAGTAAATAGTAGTATTCTATCCATTTCTGCATATTCTAATTTTTTCTTAATTATACTCTCATCTGTCGGGATCTCATCTGACTTCCATTGTTGTGCAAATACAATTCTGGTTGCAGTTAGTACATATAAAACCAAATATATAGTCCCTTAATATTTTTCCAGAGAATGCCCAATACAAATATTTCTGGTTTCATATCTGGTTTCATATCCGTATGCTGTTTTATCATTTTTTCCAACCAGCTATGTATTTTCGTCCAATGTTTTTTAGCTTTTGGGCACGTCCACCACGTATGATGATATGAACCAGGTATTGGATTGCCCTTCCAACGTTTAGCGGATCTACCCTTATACATTTTTGGGTGCCATCTATAGAACATTTTATCCAAAATTTCCTTTAGATGCAATTTCACGCTCCAGCTTTCACCATGAAGGGGACCGACATCCTTTTCTCCTTTTCTCTCTTAAAGTTCTTCATTTTAAAAGCCAAACCAGACAGCCACTGAAACAGAGGGCGGGAAATGGCATAGGGGACATATGAAGGCAAAAAGAATAGACTTTTCCTTTTAAAATGAGAGGTTAGAAGTAGGAAAGGAGAGGGGGTGCCTGGACTGGAATGTGTAATGGGGCTCAAGGAATGGTGGAAGACCCATTTAAGAGGGTCTTTTGTAATCAGAGAGAATCAGGCTGTTGACTCTGAACAAAACAACTCGCCAGGTGTTGTAAAACCAGGACCTGTTTTAAGGATACTCAAGTTATTCTAGCAGTCTGAGGTCCTGCCTTGCTCTTGGGGGGCGGGGAGAGGGTGGAAGGCAGGTTCCCCCTTGGCCATAAAATTCACAGGGCATTTTTTCAGAACACAATAAAAGCCAGGAGAGGCCCTCTTTATTTGCTGTGAAAATCATCAGTCTTTCCGGCAATATAACTGCTAAAGAAAAGGAGCAGAAGCCAGGACGCATATCAAAGCCCCCTCCTTGCCCGCCCCCCAAAGTGTCAAAATAAGGTCTGTTGCTTGATATGGCAAACCAGCCCCTGGACTCAAGACAATGGAATCAATGGACAAGGCGGAGCAGGATGAGGCTCCTGAACCTCACAACTAGTTTATATAAAGAAAATAAATTAGCATTCAAATTGCCCCAGGTTTCCCCTGTCCTCCCTGTGTGAGCCTAGCTCCTGTTTTACTTCTTCCTGGTCACAGGAATTTGTGAATTTGTCCATGTCTGCGAATTCAGCAGGTCAATAAAGACAGCTGAGCTCTGCCTCCCCGTTTTGGAAATTCCACCCGTTTCCAGTTCCATCCAGGCGAAGGGCTTCAAAGGGGGTTTGGGGAGAGGTTCACCAACAGCCTTCTAAGTGGGCTCCACCTAGGTGGGCTCCACCAGTATGAGGGAGAAGATTGCTATCTCAACCTCTCTGGAGAACCCCAAGTGGAAAGAGGAAGCCAAATAAGAAAAGGTCCTGAAGGCAACTGAGAACGAGGGGCGTTGTGGTTCTAACATCGAAAGGGTGGCGGGTTGGGGAAGCTTCGCTTAGAGAAGATTTTGAAAGGAACCGAGATTTCTTCGGGGCCCTTGGTGTGCTCTGAGTTTAGTTTTCTTGAAGACATTTCATTCCGCAAACTAGATAACATCATTTGTGCATGGATGAAGTTAGCTAGTTTGAGGTAATGAGTCATCTGCAAGAAAACAACTCAGAGAGCACCAAGGATTTCTCACATCCACAAATATTCTCCTTTATCAATACTTATTCTATACCCTCAGAAGGTACAAGTTTTAAGAAGGCTGTTAGGGCATCTTCCATCCATCACTTAATCAACATTGATACAATGATTCCGACGGAAATATTTAAATCTAGCCAAACTTTCTTTTAACCTCCTACTCCAAATGTAGTTTTATTTATTTATTTATTTATTAGATTTATAGCCTGCCTCTCTTCCCCGGTCAAGGGGAACTCGAGGTGGCTAGTTTTGGCTGTTCATCTTTAATTTTTATTTTTCCTGAAAGAAAATTTACCTACATGGGGCTCAGCATTTTATTTCATAATTCCTCTCTCAGTTCATGATTCTCAACATTTTGATCAGTCTTGTTCCTGATAGGACAACATTGTTTTATTTATATCACTTCTTCCAGCATCATATGTATATTTGAAATGTTAAATAATAAAATGGTTACTTTATCTCTTATTCCTGATTGTAACACTGACAAGGAGCACCGACTCCATCCCCATCCATGGAAGCAATACAGAATGAAGTCCCCGTTTGGTGTCTTGGTGTTAAAGCTCCATGGAAGTTGCCATTGTCTCATCTAACAGCTGCCAAGTGAGGACATCTTGACTGTTGAACAATACCACTGGCTGTCTATCTGCTGCTAAGAGAAACCAGAAAGACAGTGTGGTACAGTAGGGAAGACACTGGGCCAGGTCTAGTTGGAGACATCTACCCTCATCCGTGAAAACATACTGGGTGACCTTTAAGCAAGTCAACCCAAAACTCCTCTCAGAATTGTTGCTATTGGGAAAGAAATGAAGTCGTCTAAGACTTTTGAACTGCTGGAAGAAAGCAGAATATGAGACATGAATAAAGAAACGAGCAAAGACTTGTATGGAATGGTCTTCCAGGGCTCTCAAGTGTGGCCCATTTCTTCCTGTCTGAAACTGGACATTTCTCCAAAGGGTCTTCAGATACACTGTAGGTATCGCTAAGGGCCCTTTCAGCAGGAACAGCCGGAAGGCTCAAAACAGTCAAGATGGTGGCTGCAATTGCAGGATCACTGCCCAAACTCCTCCTTTATGAGGCAGGACTTCGATCCTAAAATCATCATCACCATCTTGACTTGTTAAACCTAAGCCTAAGATTAAACCTTCACCTATCCTTGTTTTTCAGCTATGGCTTTTTTGCTCTGGAATTCGCTTAGCAGACATTTAACGAGTTGAATCATATCTTGTAGTTATCAAAGACGTTTTAGTGCAGCCTTTAATTGCTGCCGTTTAGATTCCTTTTAATGTTTTTGAACACCTAACTGCAAATGATGGTTCGTAGTTTGCTTTGATTTCCTCACTAATTCCTTTGTAATTTTGATAATTTTTTGCTGGTGTATCTATGAAGACTATGTTCTCTTGGAAATTTTAAGTGAAGAATATTTTAAAGGATTTAAAATAAGCCAAATCAAAATTACATTAATTTGGGTATTTCCCAATCACTCTACCGTAGTTTTTACTTTCAATCTTAAATGACTGGTAATATACTCATGGAATCCTAATATTCTGTAAAATTTTATCCATGAATTGGTCAGGATTACCTGGCAATCAAAAAGCGTCTGGTGTTTTGGTGTGTTCATGTTGTTTTAGAAACTTATCTCAAGATCTGACAACAGGTAGGATACTACCGAATTTTAATCCCCATTTTGCATGGAATTGTTTATGGGCTCCAAGGTACAAATAACAAATCTGGTGTTTATTTTTTAACACAAAACCTGATCATGGATTGCAATATAGTTCTATTCTATTCTATTCTATTCTATTCTATTCTATTCTATTCTATTCTATTCTATTCTATTCTATTCCTTTCTGATTCTATTCTATTCTATTCTATTCTATTCTATTCTATTCTATTCTATTCTATTCTATTCTATTCTATTCTATT